>CAJNYU010001005.1:0-197393 GCA_905331475.1 Rotaria socialis | reverse complement strand
CCCCCCCCCCCCCCCCCCCCCCCCCCCCCCCCCCCCCCCCCCCCCCCCCCCCCCCCCCCCCCCCCCCCCCCCCCCCCCGCCACGCCCCACCCCCCCTATCTACGCTCCTGAATGTAGTTCTGTCTATTAAATAAATCCCATAGACAAAACTTTCTCAAAAATTAAATATAGTCATTTGTAGGCTTTGTATAAGAATCACTGTGAATGAAATCAGATTGGTCGCATTTTCTACGACCTTCTGTCAAGAAGTTATTTGAACGACACAAACTCAAAAAAAAAAAAACAGAAAAAACGTGTTTGTCACAATGCTTCTAACTTTTTAAAAATAGCTCATAGATGATATGTCAAATTTTCATTTTCTTCACGATGTTGTGTTATTCACGAGAGTATTCTTGAAATGTAATTTGTATGATTCAGTCATTTCAAATTTGAGAACTGCCACGTTTAGTTTTTTGGAAAATTTTCTTCGCTCAATCTATCGATGAGATTCTTTGACTCTCAATAATATCTATATTTGTATTTAACGGAAAGATTCCATTTGTTAGAAATCATCAATTAGCTTTATTAACGAATTTATGAACCATATTCTCATCGAACATTAGAAAACATTTGACTTTTAAATTCTACAGCATTTTAATAAATTAAAGTGACTGTTCTTCAAAATATTTTTCTTAGTGAATATCTCGATTTTAACTATTAGTAGTCTGCAATAAAAGGTAATTGTTAGGATAGTAATATGAGTCTTCATAGAAAAAGATTGTGATTTATAAAATGTTTAGATATTGAATGAACTTTCTTATTTAAATATTTACCTCATCATCACTAATTTGTGGCCTTGAACTAAGTTTATGTTTTGCTTCAAGGGGTGATCGTTGATTTAGTAATTGGCCCCATTTAGTATCATGAGGAAATTCACTAAAAAATGCATGCTCTTTGAGCTTTTTCATACCACCTGTTTCTTGAGTACCAAGCCGTTCACTTGGTTCGAGACGCTACGTTGGAAAACAAGCAAACTTTGCATAATTATTATCATAGATTTTTTTTAAAATAACATACAATTAGTTTTTGAAGTAGATCACGAATTACTGGAGAAAAATCATCAGGTAATTTGTAAGAAGCACGTACAACAGAATTAATAATATCATACTCATGACTAAACGAATTCAAATAGATTTCTGTGTAAAAAAAAGACAAAGAATACTACTTACCCGCCACGAAATAAATGTTTACCGGTAGTCATTTGATAAATAATACAGCCTAGTGACCATAAATCGGATCTAGAAATAAATAATGAATGAAATAATATTTTACACAAGAGAAAAGTCATTTATTCTACAAACCCGACATGAATAGCGCCACGTTTCAGAATTTCTGGCGCTACAAATTGAGCAGTACCAACAAATGAATTAGTTCGTTTTATTGATTTTCTTTCACCATCTACACTTTTGCTATTATCTGTTTGGAAGAGAGCTAAACAGTAGAGAAATTTTATCATAACTTGATGTCGCTAAAATTTTACTAACATTCACTATTGTCATAAATTACTCCGGAACCAAAATCAGTTAACTGAATATGCATATCATCACTTAAAAGTATATTTTCCGGCTATAAAAACATAGTCTTTTTATGTTTTTAATTTATTTTAATAAATTTAAACATACTTTGAGATCACGATGAATGATATGTCGATTTTGTAATTGTTCAAGTGCTTCAACAAGTTCTGCAGAATAAAATCGTACAATTTCTTCAGTAAAATGACCAGAATCGTTTATATATTGAAGAAGATCACCATTTGGACAATATGTAAGACCGAAATCTTAGAAAGAAAGATAACATTTACATAACACAAAATGTTTTCATTGAATTGTTTAAATATTTCTAACATTGATCAAGCGGTCATTTCTATTAATCTGCTGGCAAAACTTGCATAATGATTTAATAGTCATTAATTTTGCTACACATGCACAGGGCCAGAACCAGAATCACATGGGCAAAAAAACTATAAACCAAAATTGCCTATTCGTTGCTCTCAAACTATCTTATAATACAATTTAACATAGACGACGCAAAAGAAAAAGATTCTTCATAAATTAAATTATTTATAAGAAAGCACAAGTACCGAAGAATCTTATCAGGTTTCTATGAGAATATATTCCAGGAATTTTTTCTCGAACATCGAGTAGCACAGAGATAAAAAAAACTTTCTCCCCATGCTTATCTAGTTCGCATGTATTTCTTATCAATACAGATACTTGATTGAAGTATAATTTCCGATGAAATCTTATTCTATTACGAGTGAAAACTACAGATGTTTCCAATGACACGAAGAATATATATTTGGCACAGCTGGAGAAACAAGAAATTTTTAATAGATTGAAAATATTGATTTTGTTTTCTCATGACGTTTGTTTTCTTTAATGAGGTTTAAACTTGAATGGAAATCTATTTAACTAGATTGCATAGACTTCAAAAGACGAGATATTCATGAGATTTCAGTACTAATTTTAAATGATATTCTCTACTATAATGAGATAAAAACATGTGACTTTGAACTTCTGTTTTAACGAGTAAAAAAAAATAGATATAGTAAGATTGCTTACTGCAAGCTTATCTTAAGCGACGGATTATTCAGATTACATTGTAATCGACTTCTTCAGAAAAAAACAAAAATCATTAAGTAGGTTAGCTACTCAATAAAAGTAAAAGTATTGTGAAAAGTAAAACATTTTCTCTTTTACAAGTGAACTTAGTTTTGAATTAGTTTTGTTTGTATACAGTTTGATTCATCCTTTAGCTTGCGTTTAAGAAACTTGTTTTTAAGGAACTTGAAAAATTCATAGTAATTACCTTCTATAAAACCAGATCTGAACTCAAATCGGATGAGAAAATTTAAAATTTTGTTACAGCGATAGTGAAGAAGTTACGATGAATTGATCAGTCCTGTGTCGTATTGCTTTTCGAAAGATATTCAACAGGCATCGATTGATAATAACTGATTTGATGATATTATACTCTTTGTATGTCATGATTCTATAAATTTAACTTTAATTTGTTGGCAATTACATGTCAAAATGTAAGGTTCAATAAAGTCTTTTGCTATAAATTATTACTATTGGCCAGAAGAAAAATTTATTACTCCACAAAACTCAAAATATTGCACTTTCATAACAAAGTACCTAGACGTAAAATAATACTTGGGCGCAATCAAAAAAATTGAGTCTTTTTTTGACGTGTATTTCAACATGAAATGCTGATGAAGTAAAAACCATCAGCTACAGTAAAAGTCCTTGAAAATTTTTTAAGTGTACACTTAAAATAATCATCAATGAAGAGAAACAGAAAAGATTTCTTAGTTTTGTTTTTGATAGGCAACAAAAATTTCGAGTGTATGAGGAGATATTTCGTCCATGCATTAGAAAACATTTAGATAAAAAATTCTAATCTCTTTAGAAGAGAAAATGGTAGAGGACACATCACTACAAATATGCGAACATTGACGAGGTTTATTCGGTAGAGAATTATCCTTCAGTTACACATAAATTTGACGGCTGTTCTGATTTTGAACTTATAAAGCATCGCGGAATTTAGCCCACAAGATAATTACAAAAATCCTTTAATGCAAGTCACTCGAAGTTGTCCTAGATTTATTATTTACTTTCTGGATTAATCTTCAATTTTAATTATTTCTATCAAGGTTGACGGAAACTCTTATGAATCTATCCATTTCCATATTTAATTTCATTTTTTTTTAATCAAATCCTTTACACTCAGTTAACTCAGTGTTATAAAAGCGACTGTTCAAATTAATGAAAAATAATTCAAGCATACAAACAAGCTAAAATAGTTTTCAGTCAGAATAAAATGAAATATAGAAGCCATTTTCATGTGGAAAAATTTATTTAAAATAAAATTCATATTTTATAAGATCTCGATTTCTCCTTTGTATGCATCTCAACATCGAAGATGAACTCGTTATAATATTCAATTTAAAAGTAAAAATTCTCATAAATTTTCTATCTAGATCGATTTATATTGATACGTATGATATACTTACAAAGAGTTTTATCATCTTGAAATGCACAATAAAGGTTTACTACATAATTACAATTGGTAAGTCGTGCTAAAATATCTTTTTCGCGAACGACTTGTGAAGTTTTTTTTTCTTTTGTGACTAAATCTTTTCTCACGGCTTTGACTAAACAAAGAAAAATGCGTATTATAACATCATCACATATAATAAAAAATGAATATCTACTAGCAAATTCACGATTAGTAGCTGATTCAATAGTAAGAAACACCTAAATACATAAAAATATTAAATAAACTTCATTTTTCATCAAAGATTTTGCTATCTATATTACTGTTGAATATGATCCACTGCCGATTTCTTTGATAAATTTAAAATCTTTTACTGTTTTCTTCGGTATGCGGGAAGCTGTTGAGTTTGCTGTTGCCATTATGATTGTTTCCCTTTTAATCAAAACAAAAGAACAAGAAAAAAACTCATCAAGCATCACTATATACAACAAAAACATGACGTTTTCCTATTGGTCTATAAATACCCAATGGGAAATTTGTGTATGCAATGTACTTACTTTCAATTTGCAAGCATTTATATTTTGTACGCTATTTCATTATTATTTTGTAAGTAAATCATGTCATCGTCAAAAACTAATAACAGTGGAACAATCACAAGGTAATCTCATCTATGCTTTTGATGCAGAATTTTTCACATGATGAACCAACTTTATTTCTGGCCGAGTTAAATTTCTATCGATGAACATTTCGATTATAATAATATATTTGTTTTTTCAATGACTATACCTGTTCATACGACAAATATTGTAAAAACATTAGATAAAGCAAAAACTATTAATTATTATTGTTGTAAATTAGTTGGTAAATATAATTGATGAATTTTTTCAATCAGAAAATTACTGTTTTGTTTTTGAAGAGGATCTCAAAGAAGCACAACCACTTCAAATCGGGCAAATGGAAAGTATGTCAAAATTAGAATCAACTAAGCGATGAAATTATATTGTTGGTGTATCTGGATTACTTTTAGAACGTGTTTACCCAAATGAAAGAGAAAACCCATTTCGTACATTAAAATCAGCATCAGTACCTATTGGTGGTGGATTTAGGGCAAGGGGGAAAAGGCGGATTTTTGGAGTTTTGAAAATCCCATAAATTGAAAAGCATTTTCCCCTCTGTGAATGACGTAGTTTCGACCTAAAATTCTTCCCATATATAGGTTTCATGGTCCATAAAAGATCCTAAAAGTTTCAACTCGAACAAATGTTTCCTTCTTAAAATATTGAATTTTCAAAAAAAATGGATTTTCTGACCATGCCGTGATATGAGTATTTCTTGCGCATTCGTTATCTTGAGAAGGAAGCATCTGTTTCCGCTGAAAATTTTAGAATATTCTAAGGATCATGAGACTTACTTATGGGAAAAGTTCGGATGAAAATTCCATCATTCACGTTTTGGGTTTTGGGGGTTTTGACAATTCCAAATCCGCCTTTTCCCCCTTGATTTAGGGTCGTCGTCCTCTATTGCAGTAGCGATATGTACGTTTCTTAAATTCATTTTGCAAGATGAATTTAAATTTATCAAAAGTAGAAAAAAACTCTCATGCTGTAGTAAAGTTGAGTAAACGTATGCAAATCCGAATGTAAAACATACACTAGTTTCAGGAAAATGCGGCGAGCATTGTCAATATACTGTCGAATTTGGGGTAAGATTTTTTCTATAAACCGATAGATTTGTGTGTCAAAACCATGTTTGTTGTTCTTATGTATCTCTTTCTAAGAATAAGATTAATTTTCAGGAATGAGTACATTTCGAAATAGTTCTATTTAAAAGGAACTTTTTCAATGAAATTCTTTACTAAGTCTTTTATATTTTTAACTTCTTATGATACTGATTTTATCTGAAATCCTCGAATAGTCTCCAATGGATGATAACAATATGATAGTCGAACAGCATCTGTTTGCATCTTTAAATTTCCAATTAATATAGTGAATAATTATGAAGAAACGAAGCAGAAAGTCACTCGAGAAAATTAGCAAGACGTATTTCAATTTTGATGAAATAGAAATCACGCTGAATAAATTTACTGTTGCCATCTATTACCTTTTATTTCTGTTCTTTTTTCTTTCACTTCTCGCCATCTTTATCAGTTGTTAAAGAGCAACGACCATTTCTATTTTCAGGCATCAATAGGAAGGATTTACTTGAAAGTAGAATGAGACAATATCTTTCGAAATGCGACTAGTGGTTTTATCTCTGGACGCAGTGAAACTCTTTGAATCTCAACATTTTTATTTTTTTCGACGTCAGTAGGGTCAACAGGTTTTTTTTTATTTCAAATTTTTCACTATAACTCATCATATCAAGTTGCTAGGCTATGATAAGTCAAAAGGGAAAACTGAATATATACCATACTTCATTGAAAAAGTTTCCTAGAGACTCAAATCCTGTGAATACTGATCGGTATGCATTTTTGTGAAACTAAGTGTTCAACAGAGCGTCATAGTGGATATTTTCAAGTTCACTATGCAACTCAGGCATCTAAATGGTGACTTGACATAAAATATTTTAATTATAAGATTGGTGTCGTTCTGCTGCTGCTGCACTATATCATCGCCTGAAATGCAATTTTCAAAGTGTTACGCCATCTTGTCAAACAGAGCTATCGTTTGATTTCATTTTGTATTTTAAATAGGGCTTCACATGAAAAGCCACGTCCTCTCATCACTAGGATATATACTAAAAAAGCTTCCATTAAATTTAAATGATAAATTTTCTTTTTCCCAGGTCATAAAAATTCACGTGATGTTCTAAATATGGAAAAACTCGAAGAGCCAAGTGACAAAATGTCACCATTTATATATCGATAAGCATTTCATGTCATACCAGAAAATTCAATAGACACATACTGCTGTTCAAGCAGTAGAAAATAATGATTACAATGAGTTTGACGTATGACATCATTAAGGCATCGTTTTTAAGTATTCTTTAATGGATTAGATCAGCTTTTTAAAATTAATATGTTCTATTAATAGCGTTTTAGGTTCACGTATGACCGGTAGTGGATTTTGTAACAATTACCTGGATTTGCTTTTTCTTATGAAGTTATTTTATTTTATTGTTTTAGATGGGTTGCACAGTAGTGTTATTAAAACACGCAAGTGATTGTTAGATTTTGATATACGTATATTTGATGGCATTAAATTTATAAAAAATCTCACAGATATTAATTTTAAGATATTTCAGTATTTACATATAATTTTCTTTTTCAGATAAATAACCATGATTGAAGATACATCAAAAATACCTCCATTAGTATCAAGTTCAACTCCCACACCTACTAGATCAAATTCAAACAGAGATGTTGATCTTTTCCGTAAACCATTGCCACCAGCACCATTAGGACAACAACCACCATCGTCTCGTCGTCAAAGACGTAAAATACTTGAAGAAGAAAAATTTGTTCAAGATTTAGGACATATTATCGAACGAGATTTTTTTCCCGATGTTAAACTTTTACGAGCCAAAGAAAAATATTTAACTGCATTGGAAAAAAATGACGTTGTTACATTAAGAGATCTCTATGCCAAATATAGTATACATCGTGGTCCAACTCCATCGCCAGCGATGATGGGTCAACGAGGTAAGAAATTTACTTTCTATTATGATCTATTATTATTATTAATTTATTCTATCATTAGATACGCCATCAAGTTCATTTGAGACGCCGCTTGATAGTGGACGTGATACCCCAAATAGAATGAAAGACGATAAAATTGAACATGACGAATTATTATCAAAACGTAAAGACGTAGATGATGACGATGAAGATGAAGATAAAGAATCCGTATCATCGAAATCAAGTACACGTAGTAAGTAATATTTCGTGTTTATTTAGTCTAAAGACATTTGTTCCTGGTTAAAAAACGAATTTCCGTTTTGTTTTGTTTTTGTATAGAAAAAGCACGCGATCTTCGACTTGATCAATACTTATCAATTAGTACAAGCGAAGATAATATTTCATTCGAGCAAATTATGGAAGAAACCCAAAAAAAAGATCGTACGAAAGTTCATCAAGCTTGGCTTTATACACAACAAGCGTTGACTCATACTGTAAGTTTTCATCTAATATTAATCCAAAATTTTCCATTATCATTTTTTATTTTTCTATGCAAACTATTCATAACAGTAATAGAGTTTTATATAAAACTACTAGGCGCTTTTTTCCTCGTTTCTATCGTTGAAAAACTCGACCGGTGAAATCATGGGTACTTTACGTCATGCTAATAAAACTATCGTCAAAATTCATCAATTAGGAGCGAACTGAGATTCTTTCTAGAGTATCCATATCTCATTAGTGTCAACTCCGACACTATTATTCAATTCACAGACATCCTTGGTTAGATGAAATTCACACCATACATTCAAGGACTATGAAAACTATTTATAACTATATATCCCTTGTTTTAGTTAAAATATTTTAAACTGTTGAATATAGCAATCAGAAATTTCTTTTTATTTTGAAATAAAATCATCCGAAAATAACTAAAACTAAACATTTTTGTTTTTTTATGAATTCATAGGGCACAGATAATGAAATAGTTCATCAATTACCAGTACCATCCATTGAAGATCAAGTAAAAATGAATAATCCAGATTCATCTGAATTTTGGCCTTATACAGTTAAAAATGCTGTCATGTATTTTCCTGAAGGTAAGAATAATCGATGGTCTCGCGATTAAACTTGATTGTTTCTTCTTTCATTAGGTGCAAAATTAACTGCAGCTGAAAAAATCGAACAGGCCAAACATGTTCGTTCTATACATCATACCAATACTCGTTTTGAAACAGATCCATTTACCATAACAACAGCAACAAATTCAGCAAGTCGTACTACAACACCAGCTCGACCAAATGCATTAATTCGACCACAGATTGATATTGATGGGCGAGAAATAAAACGTGTAACAACACCACAAGTCGGTGGTTATGGTTTCGTTGTTACACCATCGCCTATGCCCGGTGCACATGGTGATGAATCACCTATGATGACATGGGGTCAAATTGAAGGTACACCATTCTGTTTGGATGCTGGTAATGAAACGCCAAATGCAGCCGGTGGTGGACCACAATTTAAAATCATTGAAACACCATTTCGTGAACAATTAGCATTAGAATTAGTGGAGAAAAATGCTGCACAACATCGTAAAAAGAAAATTGAAGCAATGAAAACAATTAATAAAAATTTTTCATCGACAAATAGTGCAAAACAATCGAAAGAATTACTTCTGTCGACTATGAGTCCAGCTGCACAACGTTTACTAACAAATCGCCTTGGTATACAACGAACACAATCAACAAATTCACAAAGACAACATGCATTAACACCATCACCTATTGTACGTGAAGGAGCTGCCGGCGATCGAACACCTAAAACACCATTAAATATAGGAATTATCAAACATTCACCTAGAACACCAATTATCGCAACACCAACAGCTAGCAGCAGTTTGACAGATAATCTTCTCAATTTAAAACGATAACAAGGTTGACTAGTTGTTTGTGTTTTTAATGTATATATATATATGTATGTGCGTGTATAATCATGGCGATTAAAAGAAATCCATTGAAAAACGTTATGTTCACTTTACGATATTTACCTAACAGAATAAAACATACTCTATCCTACTTAAAGGAATCACTTTATTTAACATATTCCTAGAATAACATTGATTACGACACCGACATACAAAAATGACAATTATGCTATAACTGATGATTATGCCAAAAATAAGTTTAATTGCGTTCATTATTTTCAGTTCACTAAGTCTGTCATTATGCGTAACGAATTTTTTCTCTTTCATCTGTTCAACAGCAAGAAAACATCATTATATATTTTAATGTATGAATATGATAATTAAGCTATTAGATAGAAGTATTAACTTTAATCCTTCACTTGCCATAATATTTAGGAGACAAAAAGAAGAGGCGTTTCGATTTGGACACTTTATTTTCTTCAGACAGCATTATTTCATAATTGAATGATCATAATACAACCAATAATGATATAAAATTATGTAGGTTTCAGAAGATTACTTGTAAGCTATTGTGCTTTCTTTTCCATTGTACATTACCACACAAAGATGATGACATGTAATTATTCATTCATTCATTCATTCATTCTCGTGCACTTCAGACAGTACGCAACTTGAGCATGTGCGCGTGTATTCTTCTTTTGCTTTGATCTAAATACGCAAGTGCGCCGTGCGCTAAGTGAATGAAATGAACAATCAGCTGAATGAAAACATAATAAATGATCTGATGTAGTTATTCTTCAAATTCCACCAGACACGATTATTATGTAAGTCTTCGTCAATAACAGGTAAAACTTTGAATCGCTGCTTATATATGTATATATGTATATCATTTTCTTATTCTTCATACTTGCTTCTCAACACATCACACATTTGCAATACTCAGTCAAAGAAAATACGAGAGAGAGAGAGAGAGAGAAGGAGAGAATTTTTTCTTTGCTTGTATTGCATGTTTGTGCCTTTATCTGCACAAGAGAGAAGCAGGAGAAGAAAGTTTTGAATTACACATACTTCAACTATATACAACGTTCATCAACATTTGTTTGCATATACATATAAACTCTTTGCCCGTTCTTATCACAGTTATTCATATTTCTTGTCAGAGTCCAACTGGCGGCGAAGTAGACACATAAAAAAGAGAAGAAGGAAAAAGTCGATTGTGGAATCAAAAAATAACAAGAAGACATTAATCATTTTAAATCATGGGCTGTTTATTATTCTTTAACTTTGCTCTATTACTTTTTGCCATTACACTACTCATATTGGGCATAACAACGTCACGATGGCTTATTACTGTTGATAATAATTCAAATCATATAAATACCGAACGCGCAGATGGTATTATATCGTCTTGTCAACGGCTTTATCGTGATGGTAATACAGAGAAATATTTAACTGTAGGCAATGTAACAAATATCATCCATACTAATTATCTATACGATGACGCTTATGTATGTTTCAATCGACTACTCAAATGGCATAATTCAACGATAGTTGGACCTAAATTAGACGGTAAGGTTATTCTACTATGAATTAAATAATCATTCAGAGAAACAACAAGACGTATGTTGCACTTTTTATCTAATCATTCTAAAATGTAATTAATCCGCTGAAAAGAACAAAGATTTTATCTACTCGAATGTATTGATTAGTCCTGTTGAGATTATGAAATGCGTAGCTATGCTTTTATTATATTCGAAGCTCGCACGACAATAGTCCATTGGTCATTATAGAGAGAAATAAAAATGTAATAAACTCTAATTTATGAAGTTCAAATTGCACCCAGAGTAGGACTCGATATCGATTACATGGTGACTAAACAATAGAAATATGAAATTATTCATACCATTTCTAATCGATTGCTTTTAATCGATATTTGATTGCATACTCTATGTATTTGTAAATATTGAACAATGTGAGAAAGATAAGACGATAATGAAAGCTATTTTATATTTATCATAGACGAATTCACAACATTCATAAAAGAAAAGTGCATACAAATGTAAAAAATATGTCGTCTACAGTCATCCATCCGATGAGACACGACAAATACGAAAAGGATATGGTCGTCTCGAGACGTGTGACACAGTTGGAATAGGATCTGTGGCGTATGTTTGTTTGCTTTTGAAGAAAACAAATGTTTTTTGCACTGAAGTTCGAAAATCTATTCTGGAATCAATAAATTTACGTAATAGTTCGTCTGAATTAGCGCAGACGATGTTCTTGAATAGCGTTCAGTCAAAAAAAAAGAGCTCAATTGAAAAATTCGCTAATCCCAGAGATTAACTGAAGTCAGTTTTACATATATCTGATTGTGTTCTTTGTTTCTTTTTTGAAAACAAAAACAATATCTGAACAGATAATCACAAAGTATTAATTGGTTTATCAATTGGCTCTGTGTGCCTTGCCATCATTGCTTTACTTCTAACACAATTAATCAATACAAATGCTTCTTTTCACAATTTTAAATGCTCGAAACGTATGGTCGAATGCTTACTAGTCTTTGATATTCTTACAGGTATGCAGTTGTTTTTTCTCCTAGTATTCTTCGTTTTCTTGTAGTTCAATAACAATTATTTTGTTTTTTAAAGTCGTATTGGCTCTGATAACATTGGCATTATTTCTTGGCATTAACGGTCTTCAAACTCTAACAGCGTATGGTGTCTCATTTTGGTCATTCGTAGCCGGTACATGCTGTGTATTTATTAGTTGTATTGTTACAGCAGTTTATCGTATTGATGTCGAGTTTGAATTTCGTCGTTATCGGCATGAGTCAGTGGCAACACTCTGTTAAAATAAATCAATCTTTACTGTGCTGTTTTTTTTCTTTGATATCCACTAGACATTCCTTTTTTGTTTTGTTTTATAATTTGCATAAGTAGCGATGCTCATTCATTTTTTTTTGGTGTTCTTTCAAGAAAAACTCGATTGCAGATACGAACTTTCTTTTTTTTCCTCTTTTCATTTCTCCCTGATCATAGGTATGCATTGAAACACGTGCGTACTTGTTTTTTATTTAAACAGAACAGAGAAACAAAATCCAAAACCTATGCATGCGTCGGTAGAAAAAAGACGTACGAACGACGACGGCGGCGTTTACTTGTGCCGCGATTAACAAGTTGGAAAATTTCAGTGAAACCTATAGATATTGTTGTGGCACAAGAAATTATTCAGTTTTTATTTCTATCGTAAGATTTTATAAAATATGTCTGGCATGTAGGTGTTGACTTGTTGTGATTTAACCACTATTGGCTATCTTTTTTTATAATCTATTTAGCATTATTGAAGAAATTGACCAAGATACTGTTCATTTTTCATTTACTAATGGCTCATTGAAGGTACTCATACATAATGGTGATTTAAGTCGAGAGCCATGCGATGCTGTTGTCAATCCTACAAATGAATCCATGGTGCCCGATGGAGGATTAGATGCTCTTATACATCAACAGATGGGCCAATTTTTTACAGATCAAGTCGTTGCAATTCATAAAGAAATGAACAATCAATCGTGTCCAGTTGGACAATCGCGGATTTTTATTGCAAAATTTAATTGTGCAGAACATGAACCACGCTTCGTCATTAGTACTGTAGGTCCAGTTTATCAAGAATCAGAGAAAGAACGTGCCGCTTTTCTACTACAATCATGTTATTATACATCGTTAGCACTTGCTAATATTTATCAACTAGCTTCCATAGCTTATCCTGCAATATCTTGTGGAGCCAATCATTTTCCTGTACACGAAGCCGCCCGTGTAGCTATCGATTCTATAAGACGATTTTCATTCAATGTAAAAGAAGTTCGATTTGTTTTGTATGATCGTTCGACATTCGATATTTTCATTCGAGAATGGACCGATTATGCGCAACAAGTAAATAAAGAGGCAAATATTGGTGACCACATTACTGATGTCATAAGTGAGTCACCTAAAACGTCCGCCAGTAAACCACCTGTGCCACCTAAACCAACAACTCGCTTTTGTGTACTCTGTAAACAAAACATGTTGCCTACTGGTCGAACGATTTTATGTCTTGCTTGTTCACAATTGGCACGTGCACAAGTATTTAAAATGTTTTTATCAAACTTACGTACGGCTAGTGAAAATTCCTATAATGATCTTGTGAAAGAATGCCAATTATTACAAACAGTTTTAACTCTATATCCACTCACCTATACTCCAGTTCAAGTATTTGATCAAGTTGCTCATATGCGTGATCAGGTTGCTGAACATTACATACATCAATATTGTAGTACATTATTTCGTAACTTTATTCCGATTTCAATTGCTGGCGATGGAAATTGTTTTTACAATTCTTTTGTTCAATTAGGAGGAGTAGGTTCAACGACGGATGGGTCTCCTTTGACGTCAATTGAACTTCGAGCCAGAAATGTTGTCGAACTTGTTCTAAATATAGATGATTATAAATCTCAATATGATCGTCTCTTGTCCATTCTTGACAATTTTGAAGAATACGCAAGAAAAGAAATGGTTCATGATACGAATTATGTTGGCATTTGGGATCTACTCAGCATACCATCTGTTTTAAATATTCATTTAATTGCTGCTTATCCAAAAGTCAATGGGAATGAGGATTTAAATGTTCAGTTGTTAAATGAGTCAATGTTTCCACCATTGAACGAAGGGAATGATAGCCAAAATCAAGCGAAAAAATCAGAAATACCGCCGACATACAAAGAAGTTAGATTACTTTTTTCCCATGCGAACAGACCCTTTGCTGGTCGGTTGCAAGCGAAACAAATGTGGTCACCTAATCATTTTGTTCCTCTGCTTAATATGAGATAAAGCTATTTTATTTATCTATACTAATATTTTCTCCGTTTGGAATCCATCAACAATGCATTTCTTTTTATGCCGTATTCATAATTATCAGAACATTAAATGCCATTTTTAGAGTTATAGAAAATGTTTTCAATTGTCAGAGTCTGATTGATATCAACTATTAGTTGAGTTTCAACAACATTATCAACTCGATCTAGAAAATCAACTTTCATTAAACAACTAAAAATTCAACGAAATATTTTATGATACCTTTTACAATAGTAATAACAAAACTATCTGTTAAACCGAATTCAAGTATTCAAATAAAATGATTCGTTGATATTAACTTTATTCAGTCCAGAATGAAACAATGGAAAGCATATTTGTTACAAATTCTACTTTGTCTGTGCATTTTCTAGAGAAAATGTTTAGTTTAAACTTAACAAAAGATACACATCAGTGATGAGGTGAAAAATTAAGTGTATAAACAAGTTTTCTTGTTATTATTAACCGCAATTTATATCAGTTCATGCCAAGCATCACCTACACATTAAATACAATTGTAGGACTCCTCTGTGTAAAAACAAAGTTTTAAACAACATCATGCAATTCAAATCTTTTACCGATGTTGAGAATTTACCATTGAAGCACAGAAAACTCATTTCTACACTATATAGTCTTTTTTTTAATATTCATTTAAAAAACAATCACGAAAATATTGTACAGATAAATGAAAATTTGTGCACATTTATTTATTTTATATTTGATATAGAATAGCAAGAAAAGAGACAGAGAGAAAAACAGAAAAGCAACACCGGGCTACAAAATTTAGGATTTACAAATACAAAACAACAACAACAACAATAATTATAAGGCACATACTGTTTGATTTTTTTGGAAATTTTATACAAAGACTATACTTCAGTTTGAAAAAATGATGATAACTTAGTTGCTTTTTTTCCATTAGTATGTTCTTTTGTTAAATCGGAATCACTCGCATGTCTATAGCGATTTATTGTTGTTGCTGTCGTTGTTAATTGACTTGTTTCAGTATTATTCACATGATTGTCATCATCATCATCATCTGTATGTCGACTATTACGTCTTGCTTTTAGGCTATCTAGTTTTCTTGGATTTATTTTCCATGATGTTGGATTTATTTTACTATGTTTAATTGATGATGATGATGATTGAGACATTTGATTATTATCATGATTTAGATTAGATTTCAAAAATGATGTTGTACGTGCATAAGTTGGAGATGATGAAAGAAGACGAAGTGGTGAACCACTCAAACGAAGACGTTCTATTGTACTCATACCACTACTGTTAGGAGGTTTCGATGGTGCTAAAAAGAGAGAATAATTTAATAATTTGAAATAAGATTTCGTCAACCAGTTTTAGAAAAAGATTAATTTTAATTTTATACTTAAGCAGTAAAAGTTAGAAGAAAGTTAAGAGAAAAGACTTATGTAAACAATTTTTATGGCTTCTATTTTCATTGAAAATTTAAAATAATTTACGAGAGTCGTGAATCGAGAGAGAAGATCCTTTGTAGACGTTTAATTCTTCTTTAAGATCTTCCACTTGATGCTGTTAGATAAATTGATCTCCTGATAAGATCCAATTTCTCCTACTCTTGGCTCTGAGCTGTTACCATTAAATGGAAAAGTAGTCAAACATACGGATGAACTTTTCAAAACTTACTTTTAATAATTTTGGCATAGACAGGTGCTTTTTGTAGCGACGAGTTTGACGCAAGTATACTATGCGTACTACCACCATTAAACAATGAACGTTTGCGTTCACTATGTGATATTGGTGATGTTAATAATGTTTGCTCATTATTTGATGAATCATTCGATGAGTGAGTTATTTCCATGTCGTTTTGTTCGGCTAATTTTTCAGTTAAATTCGATAAAGTTTTTATACCAATTTGATAATTAGCGATGTTTTCATCTTTATGTCCATTGAAATATTCTATTAGAAAACATTTAGATACTATGAAAAATGAAATGTGCACAATAAAACTTACTTGTCGACGAAGATGGGACTAGAAGAAGAGAAAGAAATAATGTCATTTTCAAGTGAACAAATTTAGGCAAAAACTACTCACAATCAAATAAATCTGTTGCTCGCGGATTAACAAGTGGCGTGTGTGGAGATTCTATAAAATAACGAAAACTATTAGTCCAATAAAAAAAAAGAAAATTTCAAAAATTACAAACCATAATCAATACTGTTATAATGAGCAAGAAAATTATCTGGTGGAATATTCATTCTTCCAATAGTTGAATAATGTTTGGGATCACTCTAAATAATATATAGATTTTATGTTTTTAGCATTCGCTGTCTCTTTTTTTCGTATGGAACATACATGACGACGATTTAATGATTCATGACCTTGATATTCAGATTCATCAACGGTTGGAGGCGATTTACTCAATGGATTAATCATTGCCTAAAAAAATAAGGATTAGATATATAGATATACATTATGATTATAAGCGATCATTCAATCAACACCTATCTCCTATAATTCTTCACTGAATAGTCTACTGAAACGGCAGAGTCACAATTACATATATATATATATACTCAAGAGTCAATCGGACTCGGATTAGTGTATATCTCGGCCAGAGAAACTTTTTCCTGCTCTGCTCAAGTTTCAAATGAAAATTTCATGATTTCAAAAATGATTTACTTTATCATTAAAATTATTCAATGTTGATTGTACATGATTCTGATCGCCAAGTGGCATAGCTTCGACAGTTTGTTTTCCATTATGATTCAATTTAAGTAATGTTTGCATTGGATTTTCAATTGTATTTGCGGTCGGTGATGACTTTTGAGTCAGTAGTGGCGCTGATACCAATGGTTTATCTGTATTTAAAGTATCACGACGTTTTCTATCCTTTCTTCGTTGTTGGCAGTAAATAATGAACGATATAAAAAGTAATACAATTAATATAAATGTACAACAAATAAAAGCTAAACCAAGGTATAAAGAATTTTTCGTTGATATTGGCAAATCCATTAATGACGATATACATGAATACGATTGATTGGCTGAAACACATTGTTCATTAAATAGACATGGTTGACTTAAACAAGGCTGCAAATCAAATTGACATTGTCGACCTGCAAATCGAGGTTTTAAACAGTTACATACAAAACTTAAGCCATGCTTTGTATTATGGTTTGAACATATGCCACCATGATAACATGGATGATGCACTGAACAAAGATCATCTTTCACGTTATAATGTCTTAATGTACGGGTTTCCATTTCAGCCAATTGACAACCATTATTTGTTCCAATATGTTCAATAAAATTATTATTTTCTTGTTTTTGAAGGTGAATTGTTTGATTATTTATTGTTAAATTGCCTAAACAACCATGAAAATCATTACCAATGAAAAATTCTTTTAATTGATTTATTAATATATGTTGTGTTAAATGAATTTTATGACTAAATACATGATCAAGTCGTACATGATAATAATAATTATTATTTAATGCATAATCAATTGAAAAATAAATATGATGCCATAGACTGTCATTGATTAATATTTCGTTAAATTGAAAAAGAGTTTTTTTATTTAATTGAAAATTAATATGTCCATCTTTTATTTGAATAATTAATAAATGTTGTTGTTTTCTTGTATCGTAAGCGATTAATTTTATTAACTTTCCTTGTCCAACTTGAGTACGAAATGTGAATGTTAGATTTACATGTTGAGTGAAGTTCATCGTCGAATTCATACGAACAAAACTATAACCATCGAATGTTAAAGTATTCGATGAATCTAAATAAAACAGAATATACTTTTAAGTTATATTCGAAGGCACGAATACTTTCGATCTTCAATCATTTCATCATTTTTTTGATGATAAAAAAAAGTTATCATAAATAACGGCCGACATTTAGTACTTATTCATTCTGTGTCAATTACTTTTCGTTGCGAGTGAATATGAAGAAAAAACATATTATTTCTTCATAGATGTTAATATTCATGCTTGGCACTTGATTACTGACTTCATAACAAAGGAAAATCAACGGAAATGACTTACAACTATGATCCATGCCAAACCTGAGAGGCTCCTATTTAGTGAAATGGTTGATCGTGAAAGCAAACGACTTTCAAAGTTCTTTTAGTAATTGATGATATAGAGCAAACATTTTTCAAGAAAATGAAATGTTAGAAAACTCTGTGGAAAGTGTCTTTCAGTTTTTATTTATAGTTCTACTAGAGGCACTAACAGGACTGAGACGGTGCCGACTTTTCGTCAAACTGTAATAGAAGTTGAATCATAGATCGTACAAACTTCACTGATGTTTCATTTTGCAGACAAATGTTTGTTCTACAAGCATCCATATTGAAAGAAATCCTACCATAGAACATACAATCAGAGTATTCCCAAGAAAACAAAAATTGGAACCAAACCGAGATATACTCGGTACATTTCTACTCCTATTTCAGTAGAATACAACTTGTTTAACGATGTCAATATACGAGCTTGATCAGAAATACTTCAAATCGAAACTAAATCTGATTTTAATAAAACACATACCTCGACACGTCGGCGAATTAATGTTAATACAATCCAATGTATTTTCTAATGGAACTTCATTGTAATTGCATGGTTCATCAATACATTGACATGTATATAGAGTTGCACTTTCTTCGATACATCTCTCCAATGGCGAACAAGGATTCGATGTACATGGCGATTCATAATGTTGTTTATGTTGACAACGTTGACCATAATAATGATTTAAACATAAACATTTTACATTCCATTGATATTTTGGTAATAAACGTTGATATCTTTCGTGATAAAAATATTCATATTGATTATTTAATAATTTAATCTGACTTGTACATCGTCCATTATTTTCACACGATTTTAAATCACATTGATTGATTAAAATTTTCTCAATCGATTTAATATGTATAATTTTTACAAATAGATGTGTTGAATTTTTTAATGCATTATACAGTAATTTTTTATGTATATAACGTGGTGGTCGTAAACGTGATGGATAACGTATTATAGCAATAAGTAGTTCAATTTGATGTTGAGCTTTTAAATCAAATGTATAAATATGAACATGATTAATATTAACACCGATAACTTCCGCTAAATATTCACGTATTGGTCGTAGACTATTGATAATAAATTGTTCATACGTTGATTGAGAATTTAAATTAATGATAACTGATAACGAACGTTCTAACATTTCACGATCAATAGGCCATAGATTAATATCGATGAAATGAGATTTCAATTGAGAATTCATATGTTTTGGAAGATGAATTATTGTATTATTTGAAAATTTTATTTCTGGTATTGGTTGATTTAATGCTATAGCTGTTAAATCAATTTGATAATGTAATAAACGGTGATTTTGTTCTTGAGAATATTCTTGTAAAGAATTAAAATGTAGTTCAACTTGCGTATTAGATATTTGTTTAAGAAAGAAATGTTCTTCTTTAATTATATTATAATAAATAAATTTATATTCAGATTGATTTTGAATAAATAATGGGCCGAAATTAAGTGTTGAATAGTTTTCTTCAATATTTATATAAGCATCTATTTCTTGAGGAATTACTGTTGCAATATCAATTGAACGTTGAATGTATATTAAACGAATATGTAAATCAATGTAATACGATGATAGATTTGTAATATTATCCCAAAGACGAATGATAAAATTATCATCACGATCGATAAGAATAGGTTCAATTAAACTAAGTTCAGTTTGATTTATTGATGTTTGAAGTTTATAGGACGAATATGTATCGTTAAGAAGTTCGAATGTTAAATTCGATTGATCTTTATCCATAGCTTCAATTATATGAACAACTGTATTTATTGATGGATGAAATAAGTAGACAATTGTTGTGAAGTTTTTAGTGATAAATTCTGGATAATTATCATTGATATTTTGAATTTGAATTGTAAAATTAAGTGAAGATAGTATGATAGGCTAGAATGAAAAAAAAATGATGTTATTCATTGAAATCCTTTTGATGAAGAGTGTGATTAGATCAGTAATCTGAGTTTAAGAAACTTTATCAAATAGTTCTATGGAGTGAGTATTGGAATTTTCTCAGATGAGATCATAATTTTTTGAAGAAAATATTTTCCTATCTATCGAGCTTGGGATAGATTTTCATTTCATGTGAGAAGAAATTCTTATTCTTAGAAAATGGTCTGATTATTGATCGTAGGATAGTTCTTTTCAAAAGGATGAGATGATTGATTGATATTATAATTCTGTTACTTTTGCGTCAATTGACAAGGTAAGTATACTGAGCCTCTTAAAAAGTCTCTAGAAACTTCAGATAGTTAATCAAAAGTGGATTTATACCGGATTATAGTGGTTTTCAAGAAGATAGATCTAGAAAATTATTCCTACCTGATTTTCCCGATCCTTGGCAATAATTGTTACAGTATATTCATGTTGATCAGTCTCATAATCAAATACTTTTTTATTAATAATTGTACCGTTACTTCCAATTATTTGAAAATATTTCACAGGATCAATTAATTCATAAATAAAATCATTTGAATCGAAACCAATAGTGCAAACTTCCGAATTAATAATTTTATTTTCTTCAAGAAAACAATTATTTTTCTCATTTAAATTAAAATACATGTTATCATCATTGACAATTGATATAAATATATTTGTATAATCGGTTAAATTAATATCCGCTTCGAATACTTTTACTGTCAATGTATAATTCATTATTATTGATGAAAGATAAGTTTTCAAACGAATTATTCCTGTATGTTGATTGATATAAAAATAATCCGATGCATTGATTAATTCATAGGTTAAAAGTCCATTCACAATTGGATCTTCGCTTGTTGCATTTACTTGAAATATAATTGTATCCGGTCGTAATGACTTACTGATATTAATTGAATGATACTCTTGATCAAATTTAGGTCCATGATCATTCAAATCATTAATATAAAATATTAATTTACTTGTTAAATTATCTTCTTTATTATCCATAGCGATTATATCAAATTGTAGTTCAAATCCATGATATTCTCTATCGAGCTGTTCGTTTAATATAATCGAACCAGTTATAGGATCAATTGATATTTGTTTAGTAGGGTTTTTAAGATAATATTCATAATCATAAGAATACAATTGATCAATATCAATCAAATTTATACGACCAATATAATAAGGTAAAATATTATTTTCAGTTATATTATAAACTAAAGAATTTACATCGAACAGTATTGGATTATCATTTTTATTGATTAATTCAATGAGAATTGGTATTGAACAATTAAATTCATCCGGTTCAAGTACAATTGACAATGAATAAGATGTTTTTTGTTCGTAATCAAGACGTGAATTCGATGTAATCATGCCTAAATGACAAGAAGAAAAGAGGGTTAGGTGTATTCCTTGCGTTTATCAAAATTAAGAGTTCTACTACGATAGGATAAGTTTATGAAAGTCATTTCGAATAATATAACAATGCGAAATGAACGAACCTGTTTGAGAATTAAGAAGAAATGCTTGTGCATCGTTGTATGTATTGTTAAATTTCATATGGATTTTATCAATCAATTCTGAAGAATTATTTATTGACAATAGAATTTCTTTCACTGTACCAACGATTGTTCCTATTGGAGATTCTTCTTCCACTGTCCATTCAATTGTTACCTATGAAAATAGAATTCAATATTAAAAAACTATAAAAAAAAAGCCCAGATTACTTACTGATGGACAAATAAAATACGACCATTTAGGTGTTCGAATGATTGATACATTCGTACGACAATAGGATAATGATGATGACGATGATGATATAAGAATAGTTAATTCAAAAAATTCTTCGGATGTTTTATTGAGCATAGGTGATGTTAAATAGAGTTGGCCAAGATTGCTTACAGAGAATAGGCCATGTGTATCTCCGGATAGAATATAATAATTATATGGAGAAATATTATTATTGCCAATAGTGATGTCTTGAATGACCGTGCCTAAAAGATAGTATAATATTTAAAAAATGTTTTCTCATGCGAATTAATAGAAAACTAATTCGATAGAAGTTTTATTCGAGACAAATGTACTGAAACTTTTCGTTCCGTAGATTAGCTTGTTAGAACGTCTAACCTTTTCCATAGAATGTACAATCGATTAATGAAAAATTTTCTTACCTGGTAAACTTTGATCCGAAACTAGAACCGGCTCATTTGGACATAATGAAATTTGTGAATAATCATTTGGTACAACAAATTTTTGTTCATCATTCAATGAAATCTTGATTACAGCTGTATCGTTCAATAATGTTTTTTCATCATATGCGTAAACATCTAATTCTATTTGATTCATATCTTTAATAAAATCTAAGCCATATTTAAATGTAAGTGAACCATATGTTTGATTAATCATTAGACCATATGAATTATTTTGTAATTGATATTGAACTTTATTTGCATTACTAGCAAATACTCGAAATAGATTTTCTCTATTGTTTGCATGAAAAGAATAGATGCTTGATGAAAATTTTGGTTTTAAAAAGTTATCAATGAAGGAAACTTTAACTTGACTTGAATGAATACTGACGTTATCCGTTAGTTGTAATTCAAAAAAGCATAAATCCGATACGATTGGATAATTCTTGAAGAATATTTGATTTTGCCGGATATAAAAATTTTCAATACAATTAAATCTTGTTAATGGTGTAGATACAATTTTTAATGTTAAATTATTAATAGGAAAAGTTTCAATAAGAAAATTTTCGTTTAAGAAACTTTTATCGAGTGAAAATTCATAATAATTTTTATTTAATTTAATCAAATTTTTGACAATTTGTACTTCGATTGATGTTTGAATGATAAAATTTTTCCAATAAGCATTTATAGTCAAACGATAATTATTATTTAGATATTCTTTTAACATTAATTTATTTTCATTGATCTCAAAAAAGTTCGTTGGATTTTTTAATTGATATTTAACTAAATTTAATGGTTGATTGAATAAATCGACGATTTCCATTTGAAATATGTTCATTGGAAGTTTTGCATTTGATGAATTCAATGAAATATAATATAAATAAGAACGAAATTTTGGTTCAGTCGTATAGAATATTTTTACTTTGGTATAAACAATTTGATTAGCTAAATCTCGAGCTGATGCATAAAATTCAATAAATGATTTTGTAAACGAAAAACTCTTCTGAATAGTTATAACACCTGAATATTTACTAATAGAAATTTCATTTGGTTGTAAATAAATTTCATAGTAAATTTCATCATTTAAATCTAAATCATAAGCAGCTATTTGACCGATTGTATCTTGTGTTGGTTCGTAGTAAAATATATATTCATTCGATGAAAATTTCGGTAAATGTTTGGTATAATTAAAAAAATTCAGTTGTAAATGAGCTTTCGTTAGATGTAAACCGTCTGTGACACCAATCGATAATTGAATAGTCGTTTGATTGAATTCAGTTGAATTTAATAATAATATTCCAGTTGTTTGATTGAGTGAAAAGATTTTCTCTTGATCTTTATTGAGAATATAATATTGAAGATTTTCACTATCATAATCATTAGCAGAAAATTTCGTGAGAAATTTATTTGTTAATGAGAAAGATAAATTCGATGGAAGATTGTAAAAATTTGGTTTATATTGATTGTAATTTGTGATTGATAATTTAACGATGAGAATTTGATCGATTGGTAAAACATGAATTTTAAATGCATAAAATTTATCGATTAAATAGTTTCGTAGGAAAACATCACCATTCGTTGAATTTATTTCAAAGAAATCACTATTATAATCTTTGAGAGTATATTCAAGATTTTCGTGAGATGAAATGTTTGTTTGAAATAGTAATGAACCAGGTGGAAGAATTTCGGAAATTGTTTTGTAATAGATTATTGGTCTTGTGTCTTTTCTATTAATATGAATAGTTATATTTATTGTTGTATTTTGATTATAGATTAAATCATAGGCTACGATTTGAAATTGTTCAATGGTTTTATTGTAATTTCTAGATGGTATATATTCAATGATGCCATTATCAGGATTCATATGATAATATTTATTTCTATTGACTAATCGGTAGACGATATGGCTATGATTTGTATCATACGGTTGTGCTAACAATTGACTAATGAATATTCTTTCATTGTTTGTATTGGAGAGATTTAAAGAAAATTCATAGAAAGTATTCGAAAATACTGGTGAGTACGATGGAACTATATCGTAATTCAGTAATGTATTGTTTTGTAATTTTATTTGACCAGAAGGCTAAAACAACAAGGGAGAAAACGAAGTTAGAAATATCCGTTGGAGACGACAGAGAACAATGTCTCATCTCTTCTATGATAATATTCATAAAAGCTCGTCTATATGTTTTCGAAAGTCCTTATTATAATTTTTATTCTTTGATGTTTTCGCAGCTCTGAAAAGCAGATTCGTCAATAATCTCTTCAATATAAATTTCATTATTTTAAGGTTCATATATTTTACTGCGATAGTCTTTATCATTCTTTGATTTTACATAACATTATATGAAGCATGTGCTTATATCAAACGGACTGTATTTATGATCATTTATTGCTATCTTACATAAAACTATGTAATTCAAACAATCTCTCTTTATATTCAAAATTCTCATCACAAGTCAGTAAAAACATTCATCGCTATTCTCACTCACGTTTATTTCTAATCTATGCTAACAACACTTGTACTCATTGTTATATAACATTTTTTAATAGAGAAAATAATTGAGACCCCCACCTCCTTTTTTTTCCTTTTCTTTCAGACATGAGTATAAACATCATCACAATGAAGGTATTACATAAAGGCTAGTAGTATTATCGATCAAAGTAAGAAGCCGAGTTCAATTTGCTTTTATAATTGTTTTTACCTTTTCAATACGATATTGTTCGCTGATTTCGAAGTATAATTGACTTCCGTTCCTTATCATTACATAAGATGTTTGCATTGAAACTTTATCAATGGTTATTAAACATTTTGAATTATCAATTTGTATTAAAATTAATAAATCCTCGTGATTGATTTGAGTTTGATTACGATAATATAATAAACCATGTTGACGATCCAATAGAAATAAATCATTATAATTCAAAAGATAATAAGATCTATTTATTGTTTGATAACACATCATTTCTGTTTGATTAGAATTTAATATTTCAATGAAGCCAACGAGTTTATTATCATTTGAATATTCTAAACGATTTAATATGCATTCATTGATTTGTTCACGTTGTGTGAGAATAAGAATTTGTATTCTTATTATTTCCAAGTTTTCATCTTGAACCAAAAAATCATAAAAATTTCCATTTGTTAATAAAAATGTGCGATTTTTCACAAATAATCGTCCTGTTTTATCGATTGATATCAGTGGTAGAATATTTTCATTTAAAATAAGAAAATTTTGACTCTTTTTATTAAGAAATCCAATTGTATAATTATTAACAAAAGGTGTATAGAGTTTAAATTCATAAATTGATTGAAATGAAGATTTTTCATAGAAAATATCTTTTTCATTAGTAAATAAATTTAAACGTGTAAATGTAATTAATGTTTCATATTTAGCATAGACAATTAACGAATATTTTTTGTTTAAAATTTGATTTAACAAATTATATTTAATTAAACCCGCATATTCGTCTAGTTGAAAAAAATTTTTATTTGTTTGATTCAATAAATAATAAGTTATATCAAATGAATTTATTCTTGGAAATGAATTTTTTATTTTTAATTCTATTGGTTCTTGATTAGGATTATAGACGAACGATGATAAACCATACGTATCATTTATGTAACCAAGATAAATTTCATTTTCAAATATAAAATCAAGATTTTTGATTGTTAGATCATTTGAATATTCAATTTCAGAATTAATTATACATTCAGCTTGATTCGATGCTTCACCATTGATTGGTGTGAAAGGATCAAATGCACGAATAATTAATGATTTATATTCATTATGAGATGATAAATCGATACTTCTTGACTCTATCGATTCATATGTAAAAATATATGGAGAAGATTTTAGATACGTTGGACATGGAAAATGTATGCCAATGTTTGATATGAATATTGTTACTGTTGTATTGATGAATTCATCTTGTGATGTATCGATTATGGTTAAATTTATTGGATAAATATATGAACGAGAAAGTGATTCATCAACAAGGATGAGAGATTGCTTGAGAGAATCAATAGTGAATAAACCGAATGGATCGCCTAGACAAGCAAAAATTGAATTATTCTATATCGAAACTTTTTTAACTTATGAAGTCGTGAGAAAAATCTTATGGTCAACATCAGAAATGTTATTCATTTCGATAGATCAAGGTCTGCTTAAGATTAAAATTTAATTGATTGAAGAAAAACAAATTCCATACAGGTTCGAAAATCTTACATCCGCTTTACTACACATGATTACATTCAATTCAACGTTGTTACAATATTGTCATGCATTCAATTTGTAAGAACTGCATCCTTAATCAACGTGTGAGAATTTTCATGGGAAATAAAATGTATAAGATATTATTTCCTCTCATTAACACGGAGTACGTAATCGAGGATATATTGAATTTTCATTCGGGAATCGGCATAGAACGAAGGTCTTTTTCTTAAGATATCAAACTTCTCCAGCGGATATTCACCAGAGGAATCGCACAGCAATAATTAACTAAGCTGCATGAAGAAATTCGTAGGAGAACTTACCTCGAATAATTTTTGCATCAGGTTTTCTTCTTATTCCATCGTCATTGTTACTAATTAATTCGAAATCAACTAAATGTTTTGGTCGATTTTTCATTAATGAAGTTTCAAATATAATTAAATAATTATCTTGACTAAATCGAAAAGATTTTTGCGTTTGATTAAATGGATTCTTTTCATCCAATATATTAATATGCAAATTCGTATGTGCTATATGATAATTATGTTGGCAACGATAAACAATTTTCAATAGATGTGCTTGACTTTGAGAATTCACCAATGAATTACTAACAGTTATCGAACCTGAATATGCATTTATACGAAATAAATCATAGGATTTTATTCGTTCGACTGAATCAATCGAATATGTACAGTCAGCTGCAGAATTTTCAATTGTTAAACGTGCGATTTCTGCGCCCATTGGAATACTCTTCGATATTGAACTGTAATAATCAGTTTGAGAAAATTTTACTGATGGTATTTTATTGTTCATTATTCGAACAATAACCTAGATATTGAAAAGAAAATATTTGATAAAACAGATATTATTTTAAGCTTTTTTTCATACTTTAATTGTGTTCATGTTAATCCAATCACTAGTTATATTAATACGAAGTTCAATTGTATCTGTTTCTTGTACTAATTCATCAATAGGACGTATAAGCATTAAATGACCTGTTTGAAAATCGACATGAAAATATCTCGTATGACGAATATATCCAATCATAATAAACCATTGTGTATTATTGAATCGATTATTTATTCCAAGATGCAATATGGTTGAGCCCACATCAGTTGTTTTTAATAGATCAATATTTATAGTCGAATCAATCGGTGATAGTAATGACTTATCAAGCGATATTGTGGGTAGGATTCGAAGTTTGATTGGCAGGAGTTTTCGTGCTGAAACTACACGCCATTTACCTTGCTGTGAATGTTCATCATCGTCATTTTCATTTCCATTTCCATCCGATAGGATATCCTCTTGATGAGCAACAGTAAATGCTTGAACCTACAAAAGAGCAGCCAAATACATTGGAGAGTCTCATGAAAACATACTTGAAAATTTATTTATTTTATCCGTATGTCTTTTTCTATTTCCCTCAAGTGATATTATAGAATCTTCTCTTTCAGAGTAAAAAACAAAATTTCTTACGTGAAATTCATAAATAGTATAAGGATTTAATGGTTGTTTTGCAGCGATGTATCCAGTTTGACGATTAATAATAAAATGTTGATTTGAATCAACAATTCTATATCGTACTTCAAGTTTTCTATCATAAACTTGATGATCTAATAGAGCAACTATTTGAAAGAGACGTTGTCGTAATCGTCCACTATGATATTGAATTTCTGGTAGATCAATATTATAGACAGGCGAAGAAATAAATTTTGGTACTAATTGATTTCGTCGTATGAGTTGAATTTTTAAATAGCAATTAACAGAAAGTTTATGTTGATTGTCTAAAGCATTTATTGTTAAAAAATAATCGGATTTTGATCGACGATTATTTTGTATTGCTGGCAATAATTGTAAAGAACCTTTTTGTTTATCAATTGAAAATAATTTTTCATCTTTATCATTATCAACAATTGAATATTGAATAAGAGAATTTTTATTTAGAGATGTTGCTTCTATACGAGCAAATGGATAGTCAGTTGAATAGTCATAGGCTTTTACATTTTGATATGTGTCAACACATTGTGGTAAATAGAAATTTTCTTGTCGAATTGTTATATGTATATGAATATATGCATGTGGCGGATGAGCATGATAACGTGTCAAACGTATTGGAAGCCAATAGGATGATTGTGATAAACCAATTAATGAATGAGTTAAACGAATATAACCTGAGAAAGATATCAAACATAAGATTTTTCCTTGCAAAAGAAATACATTGAGAAAGTTAAAAGTTTTTCTTTTTATCAAAAATACTTCAAATTCTTATCAAGTTTCTTTTTTTCATGTGACTTTGAACATCTCTATATGATTCTAATCGATTGAGAACCATTGATATGATCTACTCTATGCTGATGATAGTTCGATACTTAAACGATCGGTGATCATCTAACCGCAGGATATCGATAGTTATTTCTCTGATCGACAGTCTACTGCTGATAAATCAGCGGCAGTACAACATGGGTATTATTTTGCTTTTATGTGAACTATCTACTATACTAAATAATGATCTATCTTTATTTCTTATTGATGTAATCTTCTCGTATTCAGTATAGTGCCTGTTTTTGTTTTTATTCGTCTAAGTAATAATACGTGAGCATTGTTATCTCGAAAAACTGATCATTTCAGACTGATCGAAAGCATAAATAATGATCTATATGCACCATAACTTCGCTGCTCGTATTATTCTAATATTGACCAGTACCCAATAGATTCTTATCTTTACTCTTCTTAGATTGTTGTCGGTTGATGAGAAATATCCGTTTAAAAAAAAAATTGTTCAAATTACAAGTTAACAATTTGACATTGATTTTAATTGACAGTAGTAATGAGTGTCACTCTTAATTTACTAAAATGGCATTACAAAAAAAGGAATTTTGACACGCATATTCAAATTTTTTTGTTTTTTTCCCGTCTACTAAACCGGAAAAACAATAAATCAAATAGTTATCTATCTGCATTTCTTAAAAGGT
Source organism: Rotaria socialis (assembly GCA_905331475.1). Lineage (NCBI taxonomy): Eukaryota > Metazoa > Rotifera > Eurotatoria > Philodinida > Philodinidae > Rotaria > Rotaria socialis. The sequence continues at coordinate 167,579 of CAJNYU010001005.1, read as the reverse complement.
CACTTATAATTGTAAAATCATCTGATCTCCTCAATCATTTAGATGACCTTATTTGTTTGACAAAATTTATTCATTCTACCAGTCAGTCCGTCATCTGATCATATATTAATCAAACTCGTCTACTGACTAGATTATCTTTTATTGATCATGTAATTTGAATCGTTTGACATTCATCGATTCAATCAAATAGAATAAATATTTTCTTGAAAATTCAATCAATTGATTTTAAGTTTTTCGAACTAATTTTTTTTCCTTTATAAGTATCGTTGATTGAACAGATGGTCTCGATAAATGCCTCGTTTCTGTCTTTTTAGTTTGTTTTGACGAACATGTGTTCGTGTAAACCACACACACACACACACACACACATGTATATATATATATAATGACTAGCGCTTATCTTCTATCGATTAGAAAATGAGTTCGATGGGTAATTAGTGTTCGTTGAAGAACAACTCAACAGCAAAAATAAATGAGTGAGAAACAGGAGCAGCTGTTCTTCTCACAAAAGCAGATCGATTGATGACATGTAAAACAACAACAGAAGCAATCTCTATTCAGACATGCATCAAACTAACGTAGCCGACTCTACTTGCCATTCGCATAACCACAAGGGATTAAAGAAAGGAAATTGGAATTGACTGTATAATGATGTTCACCAACGGTCACGCACATGAATGCATACATGCATGCAGACATTATAATTGTCGTTTCATTATTCTGAGACGACAAATATATAAAAATTAATGCAATGCAAGCTTAGAACAATAAGTTAACATATAATCTGTGACAGCAATGAATATATACGTATATGTGTTAAATTAATGCAACGGTCACAATATAACGAAACAAAAAACTGCGACACGTATTAGTCTATCAGAATTTTGAACTGAATCTGAATGTGTATTAAATTACTTAAAATCCTTTTTTAATTGAAAAATAAAATTAAAAGGCATCACATACCTTGTTGATCAATTGAGAATGGTGATTTAATTTCATCATGAATTATTTCAATAAAATCAATAGTTGACGAAAGAATTTGAAATCGGCGATAAGCATTTGTTATAATCGAATCTATTGATAATGATTCATTTATTGTTAAGCCGTATGCAGGCTCCGACAGAAGTATTGGTTGTTGCGGATCAGGAAATGACTTAACTGAAATGAAAATTATTGTTTGATTTTGATGCAAACCGTCGGATACTTGTACAGTAACATTTAATATTTGATCAATTAAACGATGTAAACTATATTTTAAACGGAGATGACCTGTATATGTATTTATGGTTACATATGGATTTGGATTGATTGAATAGGTCAATTCATTATTTTTATCAATATCTATTGCACTAATTTGGCCGAATGTTGAGTAACGTGGCATATCAGAAAAAAGATTAAAAAAGTAATCATTCGATGAAAATTGTGGTGTATTATCATTGATATCATTGATCGTAATATGAAGTGTTGTACATATTGATTGAAATTGAATTTGTAAGCCTTGGTCCAATACGATTGTATGTAATTCAATAAATGAATATTCTTCATAATCAATTGATTTTATACAATCAATTTGACCTGTCAATGGATCGATAGAGAAATAATCCGTGTAATCAAGTAATGAATAGGTGATGGTACCATTTTCACCTAGATCTGGATCGAATGCTTGAATTTGATAGAGATTCTTTTTAATTTCATTTTCATTTAAATCAATATTCGTGTGAAAATGAACACATTGTGGTATATTATCATTGATATCGTTAATGTAAATTGTGACTAACATTTTTTGATAAAATTTATTTGAATATTGAAAATTAATACGAGAATTTTTCTTTTGACAATTATATTGTTCTTGTAATTTCATGGAATAAATAGATTTTAATTTAAGTTCGATTTCGAATACATATTTATATTGATTTTCACGATCGATTTTATTAATTAATTTCAAGAATTTTTCATTTTGATCAATTACAAATGGTACACTCGTATCATTCATTGTATAGAAAAATATATTATCATTTTCATCGTCGATGTCTAACGGAAATGCATCGTAGTCGATTTTTAAACGATCAATTATTGTATTTATTTCAGTATCTTCGGATATGTAATAGGTTGTTAGATTTTGATGAAAACCGATATTTAAATAAACAGTATCAATATTCGAAGGCACTGTTGTATCATATGTACTAGAACGAAAAATGGCAGCCTTGCATTTAGAGAAAATACAAGCCAGAAGTTTTGTCTTATGTGAATAGGAAAATAATGATCGGAAGTCAATTGCTCGCTTCAACTTTTCTTTTTGTTAGATAAACTATTTGTATAATTAGAATGCATTCAAAGAGATATGATCGAAAGATTTATTCCAATATATACGATATAAAAACTAGAGTATTGTGAAGTATCTATGATAAATAGCTCGTCATGGAATTCACTATCAGATTGATATTTTGACCAGCATTTATGTCGAAGAATTCCTCAAGGTTCAAGTATATAGTTGAGATGGTTCTTTGTTATGAACCCCGAAGGGTTTTGCATTATTTATTCGACTGATTGTAGATCTCCCTTAGCTAATTCTAATGTCTTTTCTTTTGACAGACAGTCCAGACGGTACGAGACGATTTAATCAAACAAATATCTACATTATATTTCCTATAGGGAGTTTACTTAACAGCTTTTAGTTCTTAAGTCTACTAAATAAAATCATTCAGTGATCTCATATATTTTGAATAGAATAAAATCTAACCTTTTCTCTGTAAACATTGTTGTTGTTGTTGTTGTTGTAAAATACATAGCTGTTGAATTTTTTCTCCAGCGTCTTGAATATGCTCGTGTTCGTTGTAAAGATCTTTTATTTATTTTCGATACGAGATCGATTCGAATATCGATACTATTTTGAAAACTAATCGGCTGGCCCCAATCAAATGCAATAATTTGTAAATCATAAATACTATTTCTATCGAAATTATCTTTATTTATTAAGCTCAATGTGCCATTATTTGGATCGATTTGAAATGGACAAACATCGAAACAATTCCATAAACGATATGTAATACGTCCGTTGGTTTCTTTATTTTGATCGTAATCAGAGGCTTCAAATTGATATGGTAATTGAAATAAATCCGTTGGTGTATTATTACGAAATACAGGTCGATATTTATTTATTTCTCGAACATGAATTTCGATTGTTGTTTCAGTTGAATAACGTCGATTAAATAAATTAATATTAGCTTGAATATCTAATGTATAAATTCGATATTCTAAACGTTCGGCAAGACGTAAAATTCCTGTTTTCGGATTAATATAAAATTGATAATTTTTATCATCGTTTAATAATTTATAATTAACTAATAATGATTGTTGTTGTTGCGAATATTGACTGGAATCAATTTGAATATGTTTTATAAATGAATCAACAGGTAGATTTTCATCGATATAAATTTTTTCTATTGACTTAAAACGAAATTGATAAAAATTAAAATCTATAAATGGTATGTAACGATATTTTGTATATTGACATTGAGTACGATTATTGAAACAAATAAATAATTGAAGGTTATATTCTTCAATTAGATATTTATTTAAATAAATATTATTTTTAGAAACAAATAAATTCTTTGTATTCAATGATGAATTGTTTAGTAAAAATAGTTCGAATGATTTTTCATTTGGTTTTATTCCAAGTGTTAATATTGGTTGATGAATATTTAATAAATTTACGGATTTTCTTTCGATAATATTAATTTCATACGATGAGACAACTTTGTGATAGTCAAATGTTTGATTAAATATTGTTTCAAACGTTTCATATTTATTTATTGTATTAGTTAGTTGATGAAAATTTAGTTTTACATGTGTTTTAGTTTTCATATTATTGTCCACAAGACGTTTACGATGACGATCATATGCAAAGATATCGAATTCATAGCTAGATTTTAGATTTTCTTTTGTAAGCAGATATAATTCGCCTGTATACGGATGAAGTGAAAAGGTTTCATTTAATAATGATCCTAATTCATAGAAAATTTGAGCATGTTGAATTTCATCAGCATCACTAGCATGAAACTGTATAAGTGATTGTTCAGTATCGATGGGCTGAGTATAATTTTGTTCATAGACATCCATATCAAATACTCCATCATTATCATTTGAATCAGCAACATAAAGACGAATCTATTCAGAACATGGAGATTATAAATTTTATAGCTTTGATAAAAAATAAAACTCTTACTTCTGTTTGTTCGGTTTGATTTTCTTGTGTCGTAATAATTTGTGCTTCTATATGAAGTGTATAAACATCTTGATATTCTCTATTAATATCAAATGGACGTGTTATATTAATAATAAGAAAATAGAAATCAGCTAGGCGTTTTGTTTTTATTTGAAATAAACCATTATTGGTGTCATCAAGAAGATGATATGTAACGGATTTAATATTCGATGTACGTAGAATGCCTATTGGTATTCGATTCGGATATAGAAATAATGAATTTGATAGAATATTTTCTTGACACCATAATTCATAATTAGACTTTGTAAAATAAAATGTCTTATTATTATCGGCAATTATAATTGTCAATAAAGTAAAAAGAATTGAGATGTGTAATGAAGACATACATAAGGAAGATAAAAAATGATTTTGAAAACTTTTAAGACAAATATAAAATCTAAAATGAAATATGTAGTTCCATTATCAAATTTTCATGACACACATGTATATACACACTCATCTATTCCAATGAGAAAGAAAAAAAAGATGTGTATACTAGACTGGCGATGAACTGGACAATTGTTCGTTTGTAAGAAAGAGACCAGGAGAGAAAGAGAGACAGAGAGAGAGACACACAGAGAGAAGAGAAGAGAAAAATACATCGACGACCGTCTTGCTAACGTCGCCCGTTTTGTTCAACTTCTATTCTTTCTTTTTGTTTTCTTTTTTTTCTTCTTCATCTCTTGCGCTCTCGCCATTCGGAATATGTGAAGCAACTAACGCGAAAGAGGAAAAAATGCTGGCGGTATGTGTCAATGAGCTAATTAGAAGTACAAATCATATCGTCAAATATCTAGTTCAATCGAAAAAAAAATAAAAGAAGCGGGTATCAATACTAGTTTCGTTTAACATGAAAGACTTTTACTTTATGTCTTATAAGAGCATTTTCTTTTTTTTCTCAGACATATAATGTTCAACAGTTGTTGAGAACAGCCATGGAATAGACCTCTATGATGATTATAGCGATGATGATGGACGACGTGACGATCTTTCTTCTCTCTCTTGTTATACTACTCGCTTGCGTGTGTGTGTGTGAGAGTCTATGTGCAAAAAAAAGATGCATGCACTACTATCTAATAAGACGCGTGTCAAACAAATTGCTACCTTCATTCTACACGGATGGGTCACCTTGATCCATTTGAACAGGGCCGGACGAGACATCTTTATCGGTATGTTGGTCGCGTCGCACGCCATAGTTTCATATTTCTTCGCGCTTTTAGTGCATGCATATGCATACATGTATATATATATATATATATATATCGATTGTTCAGACAGCCATTGAATATGAGAAGTTCTGCGTCTGCTATTACTTTGTTTACCTATACAACAAAAGCATGCAAGAACAACTAATGTTTTTTGTATATCAAATACAGTCGCATATTAGTAGCACTTATTGATTGACTAGTATACATAAATTTATTGAATAAATAGTTAAAACTATTTAGCAACAACAAAATCTTATCGATTCTCTATCTATTTAATACAAGAATGAACGACACGATGTGAGATTATAATTCTGTTGTTAGTCACACATTTCTCTTAGGGATATACATTGCATGTGTCATATTTATCACCTGTTCAATGATTAAACTAGTGTGAAAAATTTGATTATATTATTTATTTCAAATGTGAATATATATATATATATATATATCGAATTTTTAGTGATTCTTTTGCTAGGATTGAGTTCGGCATCTGCCTAGCCAAAGTAATTGTCTTTAATAACATACTTCAAAATGGTTTACTATTAAATTAGAAAAGTCATTGAACATATTTTTCTTTGAACATAATTTGATTTCTCATCATGAAACTAATGAAAACATATTGACAATAAAATAACGCCAATTTTTTTGCATGTGCATGTTTGTGAAACCTTGTATTTTTTTTCTGTCTTCATTATTTGAATTCATTTAAAAGTCTAGAACGACGAAAATAAAATTTGTGTATGTTTAATTTCATTCATTCACTAGTCTACTGCTTAACGAATTCCATTATGAACATAGGCTTCTCAATTGTACAACTAAATAAGCACTCAACTAAGCACTTCTTTTTTTTCTTCTTCGTCTCTTTCATCGCTCATCTGCATCTTCATCATCATCATCATCCAAATAGGCACGAGACGACGAAGAGACGTTGCTAGTCGGTCGAGGGCCAATTTCATGATATGATAGTGAAATGATGGAAAGTCTGAGAAAGAAATTAAAAAAAATGAAAGAAGCAACGGATGAGATACATGTACGTTTACCGCTAAAGTAACATATATGGATTTTATGATGCAATAATAATGAATTTAGTATGACGGTGGGTTAGGAAGCATTTGCTTTATAATCCCATACGACGTGCACATCCGACCGCCTTTGTAACTTCGTTTACGAAGCCTATGCGAGTGCCTGCATTATCAAGGATACGCGTTGTGTTCGATGATGATATGATTACGCAACGCGCTTGTGCACGAGCGAACAAGCGCAAAAATGAGTGAATACGAGCATCCATTCTCTTCTTCTCTTTTCTTTTTTTTTATATAGTTTTTGATGTTCACCGATTATGTATATACCTATGTATTTCGTTATACATCTATAGGCTCGGCACCATTACTCGCTTTGTGTGAAGTGAATCTTTCAATAGCTATACCTAGTGATCATCGAATTCAATGTCACAGCAGGAATTTTACCGACATATGTCTATAGAGATAGGCAGGTGATGTGATAATAGACGAAATGAAACACAAAAAAAAGTTCGATTAGCATAGAGTGATTGCTGGTGATGACCGGTGGACAATCATCATAAATCATTGTACATGCCGCGAAGATTGTTTAGGGTCAAGGCTGGATGCTTGCATGACAATGATAAAGGCAGCATGTGTGTACATATGTATAAGTAAATGAAGTGTTTGAGTTCGATAGAATATAGGATAATGTCTCCATCACTATCATTTCCCTCAAGACCTACAAAGTACTCTCGACTAGAAACAAGAGAATGACACCTGATCTTGTATGTGACCATCAATTTTAGTATATGTTGCGTGTTGAGCGATGATCGATTGTGACCGGATCCAACTGACATTAGCTTGTATATTTGTGACCGCTCAATTGACATTTTGCACCAAAGAAAAAAAGAGAAAGAATCGAATAACTAACTAAGAAGAAGCAAACAGATGGCCGCTATCCGCAACTCTATCCCACATTGTCAATCAATTCAATGGAAAAGGCAGAGCGTGAGAGAGAGAGAAAGCAAGGGAGAAAATAAGTAAATGTACCATACGATGACCAAACCATGTTTGGTTATTTATTTGTTTAAATTACCAGACAAGCAATGGCAACAAAAAAATTCCTTTTTTTCTTCACGCAAACAAAATGATTACTTTACAATAATAAGTGGTACTTGCTGCTGTTGCATACACATACATACATACATATATATATATATACCCATCACTTGATAGTAGAGAAGGTCATTTTGTTGTTTGATGACAAGAGAGAAGAGAAAAAGGAAGTCTGTCTTCAAGTATGAGTCTTTTTTGTTCATCATGATTGTTTCGCTTAATACATATAAACGGGGGTCGACCGGAAGTTTAGCGGTCACACATGTCAGAGTGCTCAATCAATACGATTGATATGTGACAAAACACAAAAAAACCGAGAGCAATGAAAATGAAAGTTAAATCAAAAATAATCAACGGGTGAAAAGCAAACTTTTAGCATCTATTGTGTGTGGGGACGTGTTTGTTTTTCTTTCGTTTTATCATATTTCATTTCTTTTTATTCGATTTCATTCATTAAATTTTTTGACGGAGTTTTTCTTTGAATCGCTAGAACAACAGCAACAACAACCGACTCGTTTCTTTTTCAATTTTTTATTATTGGTTTTGGTTTTCTGTTTCCTTGTATTATGTAAATCAATCGTTTGTTGTAAAGAAATTCTATCATTTATGATTGTTGGATGATTGATTGATGATTTCTTTTGGTTAGCTGATGATAGAACATCGTTTATATAAGGAATATCATTTTCATATTTAGATGTTTGTTGTTGATAATTACCGATAGGTATTTCTAATGAATGCCCATTTAATCCTACATAACTAGCGCCATCAAACGATGGTGAAATATTACGTTTACTTGTCCGACGACACAGACAAAAGAGGCCCAAACAAAAGAGAAGAATAATTATTGTGAGAGTTGCAATTAAAATAATGAAAATAGTGTCTGAAAGAAAGTGGTCAGAAACAGTTGTCTGAGCTATAACTTCATTTTGATGCATAATAAATGTGCTTGCTGAAGTAAATAGACTACCAATTTGATAGGAACGTATATGATTTGATGACGACGATAAATCATTAATATCAATGGAGTTGGAATTCTTTTTTAATGAAGAATCAATCTTAAGAAAGAATAAAAAATCGAAAGAATAAAAAATTAGATTGATTGTTTGCATTAGACAATTTTTAATCGAATTCATACTGGTGTTAATCTATCGGGTTGAGATGAATATGTGAAATGTATCGAGTTTTTTTCATTAAAAATTCTGTTTGCTGTCTGTTTGCCATTAATAATAGGATCTGGAATCAGTTATGAAAAGAGGCGGAGATAATGACCGTTCAACTCATATGACACAATATAGAATAACTCTTGCATTTGCACTAATTATTAAATATTCATTAGGAACGTTTTTTTTTACGCTAGTGATTTATGCCTATGGAAGAAATCTATTCATATATGTGATAATTTCTGTTGTTGAACGATAACTGATGGTTATCGTACGTAGAAGGTGTTGCTCATTGTACGATGTCTATCGATGGTACTGATTATTCACTTATGACTATTAATCGAATTTGCCAATGAGAAAGATAAGCTAATGTTTTCACAGATGTGATCAGTAAAAACAACAGAATCATTCATTCGTTCATTCATACTATATTAGATAGACAGAATAATGGCTATTAAATTTTAATTAATTCTAGTAGAAGAATGTAATGCGATAGACTTCTTCTTTCTTTTTAATTTAAATTTATAAAACTTTTCAATAAAATTATATAATCTTGTCGTAGCAGGAAAAAAACATATTAACTATATTTATTTGATGAATAGCATACTCATAAAACGGTCTATCGCATCTCATTGTCAAATAATCAAAATTCTTCTCACTAGCATCGCTGTTTCTTCATGATCGATAGTATTCATTATTACTTGAGTTTTTGATGTAGATTCAATATTTGATGATGGTCTTACTTCTCTATTAAATCTAATATTCAACTAGAATTAGAATTATTCAATTGTAGCTCAACCGAGTTTTGGCGTAGCCTACTTGTTGTTGACAAAGAAATTCAATATTGTTTATGAATGGTGATTTCGTAGTTGAATTTTTTATTCAAAATTATGCCGAGATTTGAATAAATATAATTTCCAAAAAACAAAATCTCCTCTCACAAATTGATTTTGAATAATTTTTGGAAATCTCAATTCAGTCGACAATAAATTTTATGTTTTCATGGAATAATAAGATTATTATTTAAAGCTTGTTTCGCACTTCTAAATATTCAAATGTAAGATTAATTATTCTTTGGTACATTAAACATTACTTATTTAATATTAATCGTAATAAAAACATATTAAATAGAAATTCGCATATGTATTTTTTCCAACTAAGATAATAATATCGAGTTAAATTTGAGTTCAAACGATATATATTTAGAAATACAATTGAGATTCATGAATGAAAAAAGTAAATACAAATATTTATGCTGTGGGATTTTATTTTATTTTTTTACAAATGTACGTATACGAACAAAAAAAGAAAAAGCCGCGCAAGATTAAATAATTCGAATTCGACTATAGAGAATTCATTCAGTAAGAAAATAAGATGCATGTCCATAAAACACAAATTATATTGTTATGCGTTCTTGTCAAGGTTTTTCTTCTTTCGATGGTTCCTAACGATAATGACAACGGTCACTTATCGATTTATTCATCTGAACATATTTATTTAGTTGAATTAAAATAATCGAATGAAAGGGTTATATCAGCTATTCAAGTAGGTGTGCATATTATTTGGAGATCAAAGAAGCTGAGAATATGCAATCAAGAGAAATTGAAAGAACTTGAGATAATGCATTTACAATAGCCGAATTAAATTTTTTGTTGTATGTCAATAATAATAATAATAATAATAATAATAATAATAAAAGAAAACGAGTAATTTAAGCGTTGCATTTCAAGAAAGTCGTATTTATCTAGCAACTATTTATTTTAGCAATCTAGCTTTGCTTGTATACGGAAGAATAGAAAAAGAGAAGAAAATTGTCTGAATATACCGTAGAGCACAACATGTCATAATATTTACCTTTCGTTTGCTTTTATACAGACTTTTTCTCTTTCTCTGGTGGTATAACTTGTGTTTGTTTTTCATTCTCTTACTTTACATCTTCCAATATGAGTAGCGGTAATTTTGCGAGTCGACAGATACCTATTCACAATAATATTCGACAACGTTTTCGATTGAAATATTCCAAACATGGCAAATTTAATTGGGTAAATAATAGTTTCTGTATTCTATTTTTTCAATAGATCTTTCAATATTTTCTATCTTCAAAAATATTCCAGAATAAATGGACTGAATACGATTGCATATTTGCTTCATATATTGATCCTGATCGGAACCAACACAGTAAACTTGAATTACATTCAAACAATAATCTTGAAGAGTCCAGCGGTAAAGTAATTGATCTGACTCAACTTCACTCACTAACTTCTGTGCATGGCGATAAAAACAAAGATGAACCTAAAAGTATAATGATACTTAAAATTAATGGGAAAAAACATCGATTCGGTTTTGATCATATATATGAATTTAATCAATGGAAAACTCTGCTGGACGGAGTTTATAATTCTGAATTAGATACAATGAAGAAAGATCGTTGCAATGAAAATCAAATTGTAAATACGCATTATGAATCTACGACTGGTAAGCAATAACAACAACAATAAAATAGAAGAGAAATATATTTCGATTCAGTTTTAAATATTGATACAATGGAAAAATAGAAGATGCCCGATTTCGTTTTTATTTGGATCAATAGTCTACTAAAATAATTGTCCATGAATTGATCAGTGTTTTATTTTTGTAGGAAAAATTTTTTTTTAAATATACGACTGCAGCTTAAGTTTAAAAAGTAACTAGTCATGCAATAAAAGTATTTGTAGGTTTCAATTACTATAATTGTTTTTTCTTTATAATAATATAAACATTAGAAGCAAAATTCCAGTCACGAAACGTGTTTCTTAAACTTCATTTCTTTGCTTATAAGAAGCTCGAAATTCCATCTATTGTGAAATCTATATACTGCAATGTTAATATTATTCTTTCTTCTTCTATTTCTCTTTCAGCCAAACGATACCGAGTTCAATGTGCTGATTTAGCCACTCAAGAAATTCTTTCATTACCGAATGGTTCATTCGATTTAATAATTGATACAGATAAATTAGTTGTTGGACAACGTCATGATAGACGACATATATTTCCACGTTCCACTATTCGTAGTATACGCTTTGTGAATAGTGATATTGAAGTTGAATTAGGATCACGTGCACCTATACAAGGCCTGATAAGTTTTCGTTTTGAATCATGCGCGGATGCAAATGCATGTTTTTTACAATGGCAAGATGGTATTGCACAAGGAGATATGCCACAACGAATAGAATGTAAATATTTAGTAAAATATTTCAGCACTTTTCTCTTAATATATTTCTATATTCATAGATCCAAAAGTTTCACAATCTGTTCCATTAAGAACGAAGTACAACGATCAGTTATCACTGCTGCCAAGAAGTCGATCAATAAGTACTTAATATATTTTCGTTATTAAGTACTAATTATAAAAAGGTATTTTGCTTTTGTTTCTGTTCTAGAACGCACATATTATAACGTTGGGCCATCAGTATCGTCAACAGCAAACGATCCTACATATGATTATGCACCCTTTCATACACTAGTTTAGAGATTTGGTTTTTATTCAGACGACTAAAAGAACTTTTGTAATTCTTTCTTATTCTCGGATTTTTTCCAGCTGCTAAATGACTAGTGCGCTGTCAAAACAAGATAAAACCGTTCGATATCGAGTTTTGATATTTTAGCTTGTAAAAATAACATTCTTATTTAAATAGAAACTTTGATACGAGTCCGACGAGATCTAATGAAACGAAAAGGACTCTTTCTTTAATTATCTACTAACCAATAGTGAATCTAGAGAAGACACTGATAAATTAACTGTTCAAAAAGAATATTTATTTGATGATGATGAAGATGACGCAGCGGTCAAAAACTATCACTTGTATGCAAGTTTATTTTAAATAGTTTGATTAGTCTAGTGATCACGTGAATATAGATTAGAACAGAATGATATAAGAACTTGTAATTTCACTTTGTGGAATAATATTTTGGATTGAAAAAACTGAATATTCTTTTTGTGTACTCAAAAAAAGTGAGTACACTTTAGATTCGGTCAGTGTGTCCGGTCGTTAACACGATAACTCTTGAAAGCCTCATCCAATTGTCTTGAAATTTTGTACACAGAATGATCTCATCAATATCTCAGTCGAGTTCGAAGACGAGAAGGATCCGTCAAGAAATGGCTGAGTTATCGAAAAAATTNNNNCCCCCCCCCCCCCCCCCCCCCCCCCCCCCCCCCCCCCCCCCCCCCCCCCCCCCCCCCCCCCCCCCACAGAATGTTTTTCAAAATTTTTTTTTTCTCAGAATTCTTCAAAACATATATAAATCGACTCAGTTTTTGCAGTACACACAACAATCGGATGCGAATCCGATGTTTCCTCACTTATTTGTGTTTAACAAAACCTGTACTTTAGTGATCAGTTTTTGCGAAAGCCTCGTTTTGACGAATCAGACAGAAAGTTAATCAAGATATTCTATCGATGATGAATACTTTAGTCGACTCATATTTCATGTTTTTCTTTTATCTGAAAATAGCTATGTCAGTCTTTTGGCGAAGACTTAATATGTCTTATCAGCTGAAATATTGACCAACTTGTGAAAGGCATATGAGATCTAGTAGTAAATATTTTCATTGACACATATCACGCAAAACTTACCGAAGGTACAGTTTGTTTGTGAGCTAAATATATTTCTCAGAAAGATTTGATTTCTTCGAATTATTAACCTTTCATGTCTTGCTTTTAGTAGATGACTTTGTTAAGAAAACGAAAATAATATATATATATTTTAATTACAACTAACATAAAACTAGCCATTGGATCACGTAAGTTGATTATTTATCAATAATATTTCTATTCAAATGGCATCATGATCGTTATTTTGATTTCTCTGAAGCTAAACTTTGAACTCGAATTTTGCTTCTTTCATCAATGTTGTTCTTCAAAAGAATCTTAGGAATAGTTGAAAAAGTCGTCAGGCAATTAAAACACCTATTCAAGTGAAGATTCTTTAGAAATTAATTGTAGAACTCATAGGATATCTCAAAATTCATGAGACCATTCTGTAGATGAACAACGGTCTATGATTTCATCGTTCATTCTATTCACACATGCGCTTTTCGTCAGTTACGCAACTGATGACTTACATTTTCCTTCTCGTCTCATTAATAGAAAAGTACAATTTATATGTTGAAATTGGTATGTATTATTCGAACTGTTTTTAACAGTCATCAAAATAAACAGAATCAGATTGCATTTCACAATTGAACACTTCAATTCGTTTTTCAGTTCAAACATACAAGTTTAATATTCTCTGTAGTTGTTCAGAAAGTCATTAGATATGCTTCATGTACCTGTTGTTTTTATTGGTACTCTCAGAAAATTGAACAAAACAGTAATCTATTGAGATTTTTTTAACCATTGTTTAATGGGTATTTGTTCTTTTTATATTTGAAACTCAGTTTCTCACCCGGATGCTATAAGTAGGCGTTAATTACACCAATTAGCATATATATTTATATATATATATATAACTAATTTTACAATGTCGACATACTACCTGTAGTTTGCCGGAAATAAAATGAGTATATTTCAAAATGATGCATGTGTAAATTAGTGTCTGCAAAAATCAGGGGGCGTTGAAGGAAAATTTTCACAGAGATCGCAAGAAATTTTCGATAATCTATTTCAATGTTTTGTTCAATTTTGTTTTAGATCTTAGCTTTAAAAGATACTACTTGGGAATTCTTAGTTTTAGCATCGTGTGAAAGAATTCTCTACAGTTTCCTTATTGATACCGAAACAATCGACTAAACTTTCTTAAATTATAAAATGTAATAGCGGAAAATTCCTTTATATTCTCAAATAATTCATTGTATAAAGTTTGCATCAAATGAATGTTCAAGATAGAACAAACAAACAAAACTCTTGCCAGTCGTCATGGATAATAATGGTATCAGAGAACTTTAGGGATGAGATTTAAAGAGACGTCTTTCGCATGGAAAACGACAAGTTTTCTTATAAAATATTTAATGGAATATCCAAAGAACTAACATAAGACAGTCGATAAATACTTCCATTATTCCATAGCCGTGAGAAAGAAGTCAGAAGAGAGCCAACTGGAAGTAATGTTTGCCAGATATTGCGAAAAAAATAATCATATTAAACAACATGTAGAAGAAAACGAAAGTGTTCATGAATAATATCTTCAATTTTATTTCTGTTTTCTGTTACGGTTTAAGTACAAGACATAAAAGTATTTTCTATAATAAATTCACGGAAAAAAAGAAAACAAATTTTGATGTACAAAATAAAAACCGATTGATTCTTTTTCAATAAATCATATCATACTGTCGATGGTACACGATGTTTTAATTTTGCTCTATTGAAAAATATCATTGAGCCCTCTCGAGTTGTCTTCAGTTGTCGTTTTCTTCCAAATATATTCCAAAAGTGAATCAATGTAGTGTTGTTGTTGTTGTTATTATTATTATTATTATTATTATTATTATTATCATTGTTTCTTAATGTATTCATCGAGTATTTGTCATCGTTGACATAATTAAATCTATTTGCCAATATTGGACTATCATTAGTCGATAGAAATAGCGAGCCTCGTGGAGATGATAGATTCAACAGTTGATTTCTTTCATTTATATATTGCATTGGATACAAGTTTGTCAAACGTCTAGATGATTGTTGTGAACATCTATTAAAGCGATTATTTTCAACTGAATAAAGTGACCCATGACGACTTGACGAAGCAACTGGCTGTGGAATGAAACCCGGACGTGCACCAATAGCATATCCATTCATGCCAACACCAACAGGAATACTTCTTCTACCGCCAAAACGTGCTGGAAAGAACAGTCGAACCAATTCTCGACGAAATATTCGTCCCGTTAGTGCGTATAAAAAAAAGTTACACGAATGATTAACATATTGACATAATTCAGCTATAGCTTTGCCAATAGCTAATGGTACTTCATGATAGTCAGGTTTCACTATGCTCTGTACTATTTGCATGAGTGACATCGGCGCCGAAAAGACGCAAAATGCAATACTAACAGATAAAAGCATAAATGTAACACGACGACCAACTCTTGTATTACTTGTTAGTAAACTTGTATGTGCTGTAGTAACAGCTAATGTTGACGAATGTGTTGTGCAACTTGGACTTGATGTCAAGGAGTATTGTCGGTAGTTATTTAATGGACGAAGATTTTGTAATTGAGCACTTATATCTTCGGCATGAAAAACTCGTTGTATTATAAGTATACTTAAAATAAGTAAAATACAAAACGGTATTGCTGAATATTTTAATGCGTCGATAAACACAAAAATTTTTCCAACAAAAAGCCGTGCCCATTTTTTCGGGTGACATACGCGGTGACGACCGCCGATTATTTCTAATTGTAATGTCAATAAAAAATGGCCATCAATTAATGCAAGCACAATAAATGTAACGAACAAAACCTACGTAGAATAAAAACAAGAAAAAATAATTATTGAAATCAAATTAATTTTTAGTTCAAATCATAATATAACACGTAATTAGTTAAAAGAAATACGTGAAAGTAGTACAAAACAAGAGAAGAATTCACGTCATATTACTGCACAGATCTAATACATAGGCACTACGTAGCAGTAGGCCAGAAGTGCACGTCTATAGAAAATTTAAGCCTTCATTGTAAAAAATTTATATATCTACCAATCAAAAATGTTCATTCAGCAGCTAACGGACGTATTATTTTCCTCTATTTTGTCTTGTGGTCCCATCATGTTTCGATGTGACAACATGAATTTACTATTGTGTGCGAGTACCTTATAGCATCCAAGAAAAATAGATCGCTGATCAGTTATACATCGTTAAGGAGCATTAATAAATGATCAATTTTTAACAGTTGCATGATATTCTTTGTGCAGCCATGAGTAGATTCAAAAGAAAAAATTGAATCAATAATTGAACATCAGCTGTGTCACGTAATAAGTCTACACGATAAACCAGTGGAAAGTACAAAACTAGATGTTTTACATTTTTAATAGATTTTATAAAGTTCATAAACTTGACAAGACTTTTGCTTTTAAAAATATTCTTTATTGTTACAAATAAACAAGATTCATAAACATTCTAGACTATATGACAATTGATCTGATAGAACATTATTAATCTATGTAAAATAAGTTCTATTAGTATTGTTTATATCTCTTCTAGTATTCTGTTGCTTATCATATGAAGCAAAGCTCGTTATTCAACTTAAAAAACATATGTACTCGACACAGCTTAATTAAATCCAAATTTTCTCCGTATTAAGCTCTACATTGGCTCCACTAGCTATTACATGCTATTTATATCCATGTATCTTTTAACAGTTAATACCAAATGTGTTTTAGAAACAACCAACAGGTAAATTAGCTGTGTGAGCAGTCTAATGTTTTCTGTGAACCTTCGTGCCAAGTGCTCGGTTGCTGTTTATTTGAAGGCGTATGTTAGTATGCATGGCATGACCCAATCATGTTTTATTTACTACAATTAAGCATAGATGGGAGATAATAAGTTAAATTTAACGAAAATCATACAAATAATGGCATTGCCATGATAAAAATAAACTTTTTGATTAATAATTAGCTCGAATGCGTACATCAAAGAAAGCTGTATTATCATGCTATGCAGATTGACATGATATTTTTCAAACAAGAAAGAACTACGAGCGCCTACAACTAACTGCTTTCTACAGTTCTGAAATGAACGAGTGAAAAATGTATCATCTGAGAAAAAAAACCTGAAAAATATCTTCTTTTTTTTTCTGTAAGAAAATCCTCTTGTTAAGTTGATGATGACGTAAATTATGAAAAAATTCACCCAAAAATTTAATTTTTAATAATAAATTATGCAATTTGGAAAATTTTAGGCTTCTGACTATCCTCTTATGCATTTATCTTAATCTGGATAATGTTGACAGTGACTGGCGTTGTTTTATAAAGTCTGAATGCTAAAATAAAGATAAAAAGAGTGATCCTCTCTAGTAATATATTTTAAAACTACTGTAGCCTCATCAGAATCAAAATGTCCCTAAATGCCGTTTATTTTTCAAAATAATATCTTTTTTGAGCTTACAGCTTTTATTAATCTCTCGACTTTCTCCAAGATATTATAGCGTCCTTTGAGTGTTCTGATAGAGACAATTTTGAAGCAACCGAAATGTCTAGAATTTAACTATGGTAAAACACATCTTACATAAATGGTCAATAACAAAGACATCCGAAATAAAAAAAGACAAGCCCTACGTTTCATTGGGTAACACAAAATGTCAAAATATTGACGATTTATCAATAGAGATCTATGAACTTCCTTCGTTTAGACATTTAAAAAATATAATTCATTATATAAAAGTACAATATCGATATATTTGGTCTATCTAAAACTCTATTTCTGAAATATTCCATTTCTGTATGATGATGTAACTAGCGGCATAAGAGAAAATGATTTTAAGGCTCTTTGCTATGTTGTCTGGCGTTGTTACACATAGTAAGATGTTGTTTAATGAAGTGCATCCTTTTTTTTTAGTGTATTTGAAGTAAAAATAATTGGCCATGTCTATATCAATCAGCTTATGTCATTTGTCAATTTGTCTGTCTTCCTTAGTGAAACCGATTTTCTACAGCTAACTTAAAAGCTAACAATACCGAAACAACTACCGCTTCTTTTTGATTATACGTAGCAATCGTTATATCTGAATTGTTCTGAATTCAGCACAATTTCTTGATTGATTGGAGTACATGTTTTATGAATGAGATGCTGTCAAATAAACAAACTGATCGAGAGGATACATGAACTTCATCTTCAGAAGAAAGCCGCTATACAAATATACGTTTTCATTTTACCGATTTCCAGTTGACTTCTTTAAATGCCAGATTCAATGAAAAATGTATCTAACTAAATATTCCTTACCAGAGAATAAGCTGCTTTATATTAAAGAGTATTGGAATTATTTCTTTCGGTTTTACTTTTAAATATTTATTCGGCATACAATTTCATCACAGTTCAATTCAGGGAGAAAAGAAATTGTTGACGAATAATAGATTTAATTTTCCATCATAATATGCTCTTTGGAATATATTAAGTCAAAGTATGCGAATTTCTTTGTACCTTGTTTCATTAGGTTTCTAGTAACACAGATAGCACTGTAATTATATATAAAGATAATTAGTATTATTCATCAATAAAATAGTCTGTGTTTAAAGAACCGATTCAAAAAAACAACTGTGTCACTTCTGTCATTTGGAATGATACAAGAAATTTCACAGACAATCGATTCTATTATTTTTGTATTTTGATTCTCGAAGAATCTTCTCGTTGAAACTTATTTTATTCTATCTATATGTTTACCTACTGAAATAAGCTCTCATGAATATAAGGATTTAGCATGGCCGCCTTTTTTTTCTTATAATATAATGTTAGGATCCAAGAGCAAAATGTGCCTACGCAGTGTCATGGATTTAATGAATTTAAATAGATATTGAAAGAATATGAACCCAAACTCTGGAATATCAATACTTCATTTCTTCACGTACTGTGTAAGATTAAAAAAAATATTGAAATCTCAAATTTTACCGATAGCTTAGAAAATATAAAATGATTATCTCATTGTCAAAAACATACTAACGATAGCTTAATAGAAAAAATAAGATATTTTTTGGCGTATCTTTCAATTCTAAACAGCATCAACTTTTTATGAAGTAAAATTATCGTCTATAAATAGTTGGAGACGAGAAAATATTCGATATCTTAATGTTAGAAATAGTTATTTTTACCCATTTTGCGCGTTTTGTTGTACACATTTGTGAAGCAAGTAATGGACGTGAAACAGCAAAAAAACGTTCGAATGACATACATACAATAATCCATACACTATATAAAGCCGTAAAATAAGACTAGACAAATAGATTTTAAATTCAATTTTTTTCTACCTTGCATCAGCAAAGAAAACAAATAGGAATGGCAGTAGTTTACATGTAAAATTTGATTTAGCAACAACAGTCGGTACGTGCATTAAATAAAACCATTGATTAAGACAGCCAGTCCATAGAACAAGTGTATCGGTAACAGCAAGTACAGCCATATAAAAGCACGTTGATGATACACGCATACGTTTTCGTCGCATTACAATAAATGTCATTATATTGCATATACTACCGAATACAATTAATATCGGTAATGCTACTACTTCAAAACGAAATACAAACGCCAATAAGGGCTGATCATTGGTAGTATTATTCATTTGATTGGAGTTTTATTCGTTTTCTATATCATCTACAATGACTATAAAACACAAATATGAAAGAAGATATATCACGACAGCATGTTTTATTATTTATATAAAAAGAAAAAGAAGAAGAAGAAGGAAAAGAATGTGAAATGATGAATTGAAAACAAATAATTTGTTTTTCCAATTTTCATTTTGAGGATAAAACATATATACTTGAGAAATTTTTACCCTTCTTCTCTGGATCAACATAAGTGTCTGAGGTAAAAACATCAGAATATAAAAAATGCAAATAATCCTTGTAAAGAGAAATTGTTCCGTATATTCTAAGAGAACAATATGATTATTCGAGCAAAATAACTACCGGATGATGTTACTACAAGATGAATATATTCTAAAAACTGAAGCACTTTTTTCTCTTTTCTTAACAATTCTCTCACACACAAAATAAATGTAAGGAATTCCAAGAAAATTTTACAATTGAACTAAATGTACCGCGTTCATCACGATCTTAGCACACATAGGTTTTTTTCTTTAGGAAAAAATAACAAAATAGTAAATCTCTCCTACTATTGTATCTTTGGAAACTAAAAGAACATAACCAAACTACTTTTCCCCCACCAATAGGCAGGATGTAACTTTTTCTTGTATGAATTGAGCATAATTATGAAACTTCTTTATTCTTTGCTCTTTTAAAACAAAAAAAACATAGCATGTTTTCTTCATAATTCTGACAGGTTATGCGAGTCTACAGAAAAATTTAAATCATAGGAAGTCCTGTAAAACAAAAGAATATCTGATTTCTTAATAGGAAATGTGAGTTTCACCTTGTCTAAAGATGTCTTATCTTTCTTTTTTCTTCCTCAATAGATCATAGCTTGTCCTCTCATTTTCCAGTGAATAATAATCACGTCATTATCTATACGCAAAAAATCTCAAGTTAACCAACTGATAACTCGTCTGCCGATAAAATAATAAGTAGCAAAAAGAAAATGAGATTGTTTCTAAGTATTTCGATAGAAAAACAACGAGAAAGTGCCTTAATGTGTTGCTAATATATGCTTTTGATGGGAACCTGTCATAAGTTACATTATACTAGCAAGATATCAACAATCATTTTAGCTTCAATCGAGAATTTTCTTTTGTAAAATTCAATCCAAAAAAAATACGACAAACCAAATCTTATTCGTCGATGTTCTTTGGTGCTTTCTATTCTAGAGACTTTGTTTTGAATGTAGCATTGCTAAGCGAAGGCTGTTTTTTCATTGAAGTAATATCCAATGATTATTGTCGTTTATTTGAATGGCAATTCTTTTCTTTTATTCTAACAACAAGAATTATTGGCTTATATAGATAATAGCGCAATACTTACAAATCTATTGAAGAGATCTATTTTTTCCTTTTTTTGTTAAATAGGTTGTGTCTAGGAATTAATAACCTTTGGAGAAAAACAAAAAAATATGAAGAGAAAACAAATCGCTGCAATTACCAATGAAAAACCTATTAGAGAAAAGAAACCGAGATAATATTAATAAGAAACTAATTAGATAACAGATAAGATGTGATGAACTCGGGCTATCTGTGATTTTTAATTTAATGATTATATCTTGTTGTTGCTGATTTTCTAGAAGTAAAAGTCGTTCTGGCATCTTTAATCATTTCGCTTTTTTCACAAGTTTCTTTCTTCTTCTTTTTTTTTTCTATAGAAACCATAGATATTATATTCATTATAGAAACAACCTATCCTCCAATACCGAAGTGTAATAGGAAGAAAAGTAAATCATGAACAACAAGAAGTCTTAACTTCAAGGGCACGTTCTACAGTACAAAATATACGTAAAAAAGTGCAATCTGTCGGAAACGAATTCTGTGAAGAACACGCGCTAGATGAATAATGATGCATTTATTTCCTGTCACGTAAATACATATCCAAAATCACGTTACCGTCTTAGATTGATCTGTAATTATATAGAGCATACATGCAGTAGCTTTTATAGAGACTTTCCGTGCTTTGCCTCATCGAACAATCGAAGCAACTTCTCTTATTTTTCTCATGAATCTACGGAAAAAAAGAAAATCATCATATTCTAAAATAAAATGGCAAGAAGCATGAACTGTAAGATTGAGCAAATATAATTTCGGGCTTATTCTAGCTCTATCTTGTTCAGTTCTCATTTCCAAATATGGACTAAAGCCTTTTATTTTATCTTTCTGTCTTTTCATAAATAAGTATAAACGAAGGATTTCAATATCTAATAGTATATATATATATATCTAAAACAAACTAAACAAAGGCTGATAGAAACTATTTCTACTGATAAGAACTACTCATCAAAAACCATTAAAATCTATATGCGACAGTAAATTGGATGGTGTTTGTCTTTTCTCTTCTGCATGTCATCACTGACAGACGCCAATAAAACCTTATGCTCAAGAACATAACCAATCATTACCGTCATCAATTATTCAAAATGAATTATTGTAACAAGCAAACAATATGAAGCATCGATAAGAAAATAAAGATGTCTAAGATGCATATATATAATCGAAAAGAACCACTAGTAATAATTACGTTTATGATTGAAATAATTAGACTGAAGAGTATTGAAAAACAAATGCGTACATGAGCAGACATCTCTATTTTTTGTGTCATACTATTTAGTTTATCTGACATTTCTTAATATGAACGATGATAGAAATATCTCAATATGCCATGCTAGAAACTATGAATACTAGCAAGAATATGAATAAAGAATGTTTTCATAGAAAAACTAATACTTAGATTAAAACGCATTGCTTTTCGGGGAAGAGAAGGATTAATATTAACTGAAAGAGAAACTTTTGGGGTTTTTTCAATAATTTAATTGTAACTATTAATCAAATAAAAATTTCAATAGACTTACCTAAAAGACATATGAGACGAAAAACTGAAATATATATATATATATATATGAATGTCAATCAATTCTTTTCATACACATCGATTTTAGAATATTCCCAGGAGATTTTCTATGCTTGAAAAATTTCATCATTAACATTTTATTAATATCGACAACTAGTCTCAGCTTTGACTCCTCTTGTAACTGTAAATGAATGAAAACAAAAAAGATATTATATTACTTTTCCACACATGCATACATACATATATAAATATATCAATTTACTCTTGGTTCTCATTATCAAATAACTCCCACAAATATATTTGTGTGTTATCTTTAAAAAAATAAACGAACAACTGTGCTTTTGAAAGAAAAGAAAACACAAAACAGAATAGAAATATTTAATCATTTACTCACAAGAATAAAAATAAACGATAACAAGAAAATTCAAAACAAAAAACCTACTCTGGTCTCACTGCACCTAAATATCGGCAAAGTACTTGAAATAAACTTCTCTATTTTATTTTTTTTTATTAATATCATCAATTAATTCCATGCCACAAAGCAATTCTATAATAAATGAACTTTCCAACAGAAACGTATTCATTCTAGATACTTGCTGAATAAATCGATTAAGATGACACGATGAAGTCCTTGCTGAGTTTTTTCGTGTATACAGGAATTTTCGATTGATTCAAGATGGACTTACACTACCGATAGCTTGACGGAAGTTTGTTATCAATGAAACAGAATGGCAAAACACTAATTATATCGACAGACAAATACTAACAGTAGGATTTAATCATTGCGCTGCATAGTTGATTTTTACTACGGAACAGATGGTCTAAATATAAGAAAAGGTCTTCTAAGTATTGTCATAAGGAATTGCCGAAGTTTTTCAGTTACTAACTAAGACTTTTTTTCTTCGAATATAAGGCATTAGACTTGTCATAGGCTATGAAGTGACAGGCTTTCTTTTGTCTAGATATTTGAAATGATTCTTCTTAGCATAACAGAACAAAAATGAGTTACTTAATTGTTTTGACATTTTAAGTGCAATCATTGTCCAGATGTTGACTTCACTGAGGATTTCATATTTTCCTTTGCGTACATTTTACTTCGCTTAAATGAGTAGGAGTAAAATAAAACCTGTATAGTCTAGTAATTTTAATGTGATTTTCTTTTGAATTATTGAAAATTCAATGTCTATTGCTCGTGCATGCAACGAAATGATTTTCAAAATTATTCTTGTTTTTTTCGCTTATCGTCTATTAATTCATCAGTAATTCATCGAGAATATTTACTACTTAATAATTTATATTCAATAATATCAAACTAGAATAAATACCACGAACACATGCATGTCGTGTGTTAGTTAGAATTTAAGAGCAGACACTCCTAAGATTCCGTGCGTGCAAAATAGTAATTTAAAAATAAAATATTGTTCTTGAAAGTTATAACAATTTAAGACGAATACTTATGCCACTTAATAAGAACAAGTTCTGCAAATATGTTATCATTTAACAATAGCCAGGTCGAAAAATCTGACACAAGATCTTATGAAACGCATACAAGCTCTTCGAATATGGATGAAATCTTACAAGAATCTGACAAAAACTCGTAGTCCCTGAGATCTTAAATCAAGTCGCACAATCAGATTTTTGAAAGATCTTATTAATGTGTAACATCTTTCAAAAATCTGATTGTGCGACTTGATTTAAGATCTCAGGAACTACGATTTTTTTGTCAGATTTTCGAATGATCGTACAAGATCATATACAAGATCTTATTAGATCTCACAATATGATTGTTCGACCTGGATAGATGATTTTGTGGCAGATTGAGAAATAGAAACAAAAAAGGCAGTATTATTTTATTCTTAAAGTAATGAAACTATCATTGAACTATTCGAGAAGAAAAAGAAAATTAGTATCATCTTACAGGGATTATTAATTGAATCATCGTCTTCTTTCTTCGAATGATGTGCATAAAATTAAATCTAGTTACTCAATCAAAGCCCTGTATTTCATCTCGATTCAATTCGAATTCATAGAAACCTTGGATGTTGCCGCAAATAGGACACGACTGACATGATACATATTTCTCTTTAATTTTCTTCTCCGATAAATTCAGATTTATTTACTGGCATAAAGCATTTTCTAGTTTGTCTATTACTAAATAGATATTACACACGTATGAAAAGATAGTATCTAGTATTTTAGACATGATAATTTGACCATGTCAATGTTTGCCTAACTATCTTGCTGAAATTGATATGATGCTGACCATGAAAATAATTATAATAAATTAATTTTCTATTCAAGAAAAAAAAAAGAAGAAGCCAATCCATTCATTATGTTGACAAGACCATTTAATCTGCGAGAGATATTGAAGTAGTCAAGCGATCAAGGTCTTTTGTGTTTTGAAAATATGCATTAAATAGAAAAAATATGTCTCTAAGTTGTCCGATAGAATGCTATTAACGAATTCCATTTATTATATTATATTATCATACATATTTAAATGATCAACTTCTTTACTCAGTTTTTCTGTATTCTTTTTATTACGTTCAAGGCCATTAAATCATAATACAATATAGAGGTCTCTTCTTCTTTTCTTTTTCTTTTATTTGCATAGAGATTATTGATTATCAAGATACCGGATTTCATGTAGTATTATCAATTAGCAGAAATCAAAAATTCACAAACAGATATTTATGTTTATTAAAAAGAAAAATACCATTCGAATGATAACAATTTATTTTCTAAACAATATAATTTCTGTTTTCTTTTTGTTTCCGAAATAATCTATATTCGATTGTCTAAATCTATTAGACAAAAGAATTTCCGCAATGCAATGTCGACTATTCTTAATGTATGGCATTTCTATAATTGAATGTATCCATAAAACATTGTTCAGCGAGTGAACGGTAGCAACTATATTGTACACACTATTCATAATGGTGATGCAATCCAATAGAACTCGATGTCCGGACATATGTTTGCTCCAAGCATTGTACTCTGTTCAATATCATCGTTCGTTTCCTCTATGCCGTCATCAACAGTTCGCTCATTTATCTAAATTGAAGTTTGTGAATGACCATTTAGTCCTTGACGTCTGTCATGAATATGTATTTATATATATATACGTGTATCAATCACTTCCTTTAGATATTCGTTGAAGAATTTTTGACGTCGGCTGCTACACATCAACAAAAAAGTGTTGACGACGAAATATTTGAAATGAAGATTTTTTTTTGCCCCAATACTATTCGAAAGAGAAAACTATGAAAAAGATGAACATGTACGTCACTGATTTACGTCAACTGTTAATTTAATTCTTTCTATTTTAATTTTCTAGAGTAGACTTAACTGTTCTGATGAAATAAGAAGTTAATACATGCTTGTTTGATTGGCTACATCAACAACAAAACAAACTGTAGCATCAGCATTTGATAGAAATGAGATTTATTTTAGTTTTTTTCCTATTCATCAATTCTAAAGAAATAAGGTAAATCCTTTTCACGTTCTGTGGCGTTATCTAGAGAAAAATATGATGTACTCATTCGGTTTGTGTCATTTGAATATATAAGATGGTAAATATAAATCAATAATCATCAACAGTGTATAATCAATTATTTAATATTGCCCTTTTTCTATTCATGCTCGTCGTTATTTATACATGTCATGTCTGCTAGCCCGTAGGCACTTATCAACATGACTGATACTTCTCTTCTTTATCTTAATCAAATTGACCTTGAACAGTTATCCAAAATACGTCTCTAGATGTGCTAGACATCATGAACTAGAACTATTTATATGAAAATTTGTCTACATAAAATAAAATAATTGATATGTCTGGCATTGATCGTTAAAAGTCAACTTTCTAAGTAAACGAGAAAGGTGATGACTAATAAATGACTACGTTATAATGTTTGTTCACTTGTTTGTTTATTCAGTTAACTACGAGACAATGATGAACTCTTATACAATCACACGTATAATCTTGAGAAAATTCAAAATACATTATTGATCTTTCCATTGTCATTTATTCTTTCGAATGATGATGAGAAGTGCGTCGACTTATTTCATATTATAAAGACAAATGAGAGACGCCCATTCATCCGACAAAAGAAAGGAGATGTAAGCATGTATATTTGAGACGAACGAGAAAGCAGGAATTGTAATGGGTTGAGCGAATGATAGAGAGAGAGAGAGAGAGAGAGAGACAGAGACGTATAGAGAAGAAACGCTTGCGAGTTGCGTAATCGGGGTAGTGAAACTATTTTCCGACTACATACAGTTCGGCTGAGTAGATACGTCGTTGAGGCAAAAAATGAATGAATGAATAAGAGTAATTCGACTCTCTTTATATATCTATGTGTGTATGTACGTACGCGGAACGACCATCAAATCATAATTTGATTTTGACTTGTGGTTTGGTTTATTGCTAAGACTATGTATCCTCTTTCTTATTCTATGCTCAAGAAAAAAAATCAAGTCATTTTCTTCATTCCGAAGCTCAGAATTCACTATGATGTTTAATCTTGTCATCGGGCGAATTTTTCGAGGATTAAAATTATTTGAGAATTAAAATTTTCTTTCCCATTGATTCTAGAGATCTATATATTTTTATTAGATGTAAGTAGATATGCTCGCGCTTTTCTATTTTTATTTTTATTTTTCAGTATCTTTTGCCCTCATTATAGAAAACAATTCAGACAGAGTCGTTCTATGAGAATGGATCATATTTTTCCTAATGTGTTTAATTGTTTTATATTGATGACAAGTCATGTGAGATAATTTGCGTCCGAGTTTAACAATACCTGACTCCGAAGTAGAATCGTACAAGCGAGTAAAGGATATTATTCTATTGTTGCACGTCAGACTATTTTTAGTTAGTATATATATTTATGCAAAGCTATTAAAATATATTATTACTAAAATATAATATAAACCATCACGAGAGAAAAATTCAACCTTTGCTTTTATGAAAAACAATTTCTGAAAAAAAAACAACGTTGATATTGTATTTATATCGTGATCGAAATCTGAATAGATAATGACGTAGACTACTTCGGCGCGTGAAGAAAAACATCAGATGATTATTGATTAAGACTGAGATGAGTTATGTACCATATCATCATTAATATCTGTAAGCTTTAATTTAATTGGAAAAAGAAATAAGTAGAATTGCGTGAGAATTTATCCTTATCATAGACATATGTATGCATTAAGATGAAGACATAAAGAAAATATATTTCATCGTATAATGATCTATTGAAGAGTGAAAAATAGATAATTGTATAATCTTTTATTTTTAACTATAGATGCATTTTTTTTTCTCTCTGTCCATGCACATTTTTATGCTTCCCAGAAAGAATAGAATTTCTCCATGAGATATTTTGACAACAGATATTAAGCAGAAATCTAAAATCTGATATGCTTATTATAACCTCTAACCTCTCTGATGAAGGCATGGCAAAAACGCTGCCCTCGACTTGGCGTAAGTATGTGCACGCTAGTAGACCTTCATTAATGACAAGCCTCTAGCGAACAATGCGTTTCGAACGTGAAAGATAACGATCATATGATGGTGATCATTTTAACGTCAACTACCATATCACGATTTACCATCGTAACTTTCTTCCTTCTTTCCTTTTTTTTGTTCTTCTTCTTCATTTATATTTTAGTTTTAAGATGTAACTATTATCTTTTTGTAAAATTATTACGATACAAATATGAACAGTACAACAATATTAACAAATACTTCAGATTTTATGTCTGATAATCGTTATGTTCAAATAGCTTCACGTAGTGAAGAATTTATATTGCCATGTTTATTATTAATTGGTACTACCTGTAATACCTTAACATTTGTTGTTATGAGACGAGGTCGTATGCGACATTCATCATCATGTTTCTACATGGCTGCATTGGCTATTGCTGATACATTTGTTCTTTGGATCGGTTGTCTCAATCGATGGTTAGAATTGTTAGACAAACAAAGACCAATTTTAGCTTGTAATATGTGCTGTAAATTAGGCACATTTGGATTTTTCTTTTTTGCTGATTGTAGGTAAGCAAGACAAAGTTTGATTCTTTTTTTCTTCTTTCTCTCTCAAGTATCTTTAATAGATAAATCAGATAAGTATTATAGGCACTCTGACTTTCAAATTGTTTTCTTTTGTATCAATAAAACTACGTAACAGATTATAATCATGATGCAAACGAGTTTCTGTTTGCCTCGAGACAAATTAATCAACTGATACTAGCACACGAACTACGAACATTGTAACGTACGATTTGACGACACGACTATATATTTGAGTAAGACTAAAAATAGCTGAATCGGAGTCATATGAACGAGTCTCTAGAATTAATTTGTGATCTTCTTAAAGAATGCTCGATTCACTTTTAAGTATGCCTAGAAGATCAAGTCATGCGCATGCTATTCGTGATTGTTTACGAAGATAAGTTGAATATCTCTTAAAATATCCTAATATAATATTCAAACAGAAATAGTCTTTTCTTTTTTGAAATATAAAACTGTTAAGCACATGCGATCAAAGTGACATATCTGTGTCAAGTAGCTATGTGTGTTGAAAGGTCATTATTTCCGCAAATAAACATTTGTTTCATTTGAATCTTTCCGGATACTCTCAAGTCCATTACACATTATCTATGGACATATATAGAACTATTGATCGAAATAATGGCTATTTAATTTTTCAACTGCACTGAAAGTTCAAGGGCAAATAAAAAATTGAGCGAATTCTTTAGCAAAGTTTTTTCAGTTTGAAGTTGATCAAGTCTTATTATTTTTGTTTTAAATACTCGGTCTATTTTTAAGAAATTGATCCGTTTGAAAAGGATTGCCAGTAAAAAAAAAAGCCGCATCTATTTTCTAGTGTTTGGATTACAGTTGCAATGACATTCGAACGATACATAGCTGTTTCTCAGCCTCTACGTGCTAGTCAAGTTTGTACAATAAAACGTGCACGTTATATGTTATTACTTGTATTTACAGTATTTTTCTTGATAAATTCACATTTCCTATGGACATTTCATTTATCATCAACACTATCGCATTGTATGCCATTGAATGATCAATCATTATTTATAAGATATTTTACGTGGATTGATTCATTTAAATATTCATTTTGCCCGTTTACACTTCTAATAACACTTAATATATTAATAATAAAAAGTTTATTAAATGCACGTAACACAAATAAATATTTACAACAAGAAACAACAAATGATAGTCATGCTAATTACAATACAAAATCTAATTCAACGTCATTTTCGTCAACATCAACAACAAATGCTAGTATAAAGAAATCCAATAAGAAATCTAAATGCAATCCTTTACGTTCACTTCATTTATATCAACAAGAAAAACATACATCAACAAAAGCATTAGCATATCGACGAGTTAATCGTCGTTTAACAACGATGCTGCTAGCTGTATCATTTGCGTTTTGTATCTGTTCAATGCCAATATCAATAATGCAATTAATCGATGCTATTTACAGTGATATTAATCACCGATCGACAACATTAAACGCTGGAATAGCCATTGGAAAAATTATAGCTGAAATATCTCAATATTTAAATCATTGTACGTCACATTTAGAAATAAGCTAAAAGTCAACGAATTAAATCTTTTTTTTTCTGTTTAGCTTCAAACTTTTTCCTGTATGCATTTACTGGGAGAGTTTTTCGTCACGAACTTCGTCGTTTATTTAGTTGCCATTATTTCTTACTATTTTCATCGTCATCAACATCAACATCATCATCACAACGTTTAAGCAAACGTGCAAAAAAATTAATGCTACGTCATAGTCCATCACAGGGTCTACATGAACATTTCTATTCGAATGGTAAACGTTATACAAGAGTAATAGTTGCGCCAAGACCATCGATAAATTTATCACAAACTTGTACTTATCGTCAAAGTATTTGCAGTGCTTATTCGTTATCAGAAATTCCATTAACAAATCAAAAACAACGACTACGTCAAAATTCCAGTATGTTTAATGATGAACAAGATGAAAATTTTCTAACCTGTTATCATCATCAAACTGTTGAACCACGTATGAGTTCAGTAACACAAGCAACATCAATTATGTTACTTGATTCACCAACAAGATCAGTTAAACATAATTCTGCACTTGTTTCATTTGTTGAAAATATGAAAAATCAACAAACAACTCCATTGCTTCGTTCGAATCTTGAAAGAACAGCCTTTGCTAAAACAATTAAACCGTATGGTTTAACTGATATAATAACGCCAAATTTATAATATGTAATAGAGAGAGAGAGAGACAGACAGAAATACAATTAACTATTTTTGTTCGCATATGATCGATATTATTCGATCATTATGTGTAACCATCTTAGAGCTCGTGTTTTTTTTAAATTTGTATATATCTATATCTATACATATACATCGATGTCAAAAAAAAGTGATTGTTCATTGTGTGCATCATTAGTATATTTAATAAAATGAAAGAGAAATTAATATAAATTTTATACCAAATTGTCTTCACTTTCCTTGCTGTTTTTTTCTCTATAATCGAAGTACTTCTAATGGTCATTATATTTTCTCAAGTTACGAAAATCAAAATAATAACAGGATTTTATGCTAATACAATGTATTGATTTAAAATAGATAATTTATTATATTTTTAAAAGTTAAACTGAAATAAGCGATTTTTTTTTGTTGCGTACATCATTGATGGACAGTAGTCGATTTTCGAAATTCTGATAGATTGTTAGGGCAATATCTTTTTGTATTAAACCGGTTCTGTTTTGAGGTTAAATTTATTTGATAACTGCCGGTAAATGTTGAAAAATTAACAGTATCGAATTTTTGAAAAATAAAACCCTTTAGTGGTTCTCAGCTCATGATGAAAGCTATTGTAGGGGTTTTGACTTGGAAATTTCCATAAATTAGGTTATCGGTGCAGCTAGTTTATTTCAGAAGTTTCTGAGTGCTTCAGTGTTTCTATCATAGAATGAAAGTAGAAAAAGATACATTTTCTTCCTTTAGTTGAACCTCTCATAATAAACTACTTCTATTGAAAATTGAAGTTAAAATACAATCTCAAGTTGATTATTCAGTTATGTTGAAAAGTTCAATTTTTCAAAAATTCTTAGAAAAAAAAACAGCAGAGATAAATATAGATAATCAGTAGAATGTAAAACATTTAATTACAGCAAATAATAAGTTAATAGCTAAAGTTATTGTAGGATTTCTTCATATATTTTCCTTTACTATTTCTATTCATTCTGCCTTAAGTTCTCAAAGTAATTATGACTATTGATAGTTTTATTGCATTTTAAAATCTTTTTGTACTGATGAATAATCTAAAGAAATGATTATCTAAATAGGAGCATTTTTATAAAAAAAAATTGGTGCAAATATTAAAGAAGTCGCTTTCCTTGTACATTGAATCATTGATTAGTTCAGAACAAAGAAAAACAAGAAGAATATCGCATCATTTCGTGCCTCTATCGATGCGTATGTCTACCCGAAAGTATTCATCACAGAATGTTTTGTGAAACACGATCTGAAAGGAGTGTTGAAGTATATAGGGTAGAAATTTGGACCCCCCCCCCACAGGCTGTTACAGAGAAATTAATTGATCGGCTAATTGGTTAATTAATTATTTAACAATTAATTAATAATTGTTAAATTTCTCTGTAACAGTCTGTGATGCTTTCTGAATTCTCTGTAATGGTCTGTGATGGTTTCTAGAGACTCCATACATCATAATACAGACCGTAACAGAGAAGCTCCACAGACCATCAGTGATCGTGATAGACGAATTCCAGAAAAGAAGCTTCATCGTGTTTCACATTTTAATCCCACAGGGATTACGCTAATAGCTTTTTTATTTAATATAAAATAATTTAATTAAATAAATAAAATAAAATATTTTTATTTAAATTCTAAATGTTTTTGTTCTTTCAGGTATCGATATTTCGTCCTTATTTATACGGACATTTACGAAATTGTTGTTGTAGTTTTGGTTATATGGATGTTGTTGTTTTGATCTATTTTTATGTTTCTTATCCACAACCTGATGTTTTCCTATCAGTTCCACGACCATTTCCTGATGTTTGACATAAATTCATAACCAGATATTTCTCAAGTTGAATTGTTTGTTGCTGTTGTTTTTCTTCGATTTTATATAATTGTTTGCTGCTTGTTCATGTAATTCATAATGTATCATATGATAATCGATATGTTTATTTGTTTCAATAGATTGATGATGCAGCGCGAGTTGTTTTTTTATTTAATATAAACATCAACATAACCTAAACAACAACAACAACAATCTCGTAAATGTCCGTATTAACAAGGACGAAATATCGATAAATGAAAGAACAAAAACATTTAGAATTTAAATAAAAATATTTTATTTTATTTATTTAAAATTTTTATTTAATTAAATTATTCTATATTAAATAAAAAACAACTCGTGCTGCATCATCAATCTATTGAAACAAATGAACACATCGATTATCATATGATACATTATGAATTATAAATAAGGATGAAGGTGAAAAATTCCCATTCATTGTTTGTCCAAACTAAAAAGAAATCTTCTTCACTTTTTCGATTTGAAGTGTAGTGGCTAACCGAAAACGAAAATGTCATGTTGAATATAATATCAAGGTTTTATATCTCTTCATTAATTTCAATGTTTTCTATGATAAATTTATGAATATCAAATGATTTTTATTACAACGATAATGATTCTTTTGACGTTAAACTATTATATACGTACCAAGCCTTGATAACAATACATTCATACATTAGTTCTATACAATCACAATAAACAAGCATTAAATTATATAACAATAAGAGAAAAAATAGAAGCCAAGAATAACAAAAAAAATTATCAAATGTTTACGAGCAACATACATCGGCGACAACTTATTTCTCTTCTTAATTTAAACGTTTAATTTTCTTCGTTAGACGATTATTAGAAGTACCTAAAAAATAGAAATTTCTTTAAATAATCATTATAGGACATATGTTGAAACTTACGCTGAATCAACTTGTTCACTTTTTCTTCACTTATACAAGTTAATATATTAATAGCTGCATCACGGTTGTTTACCACTAAAACAAATACTGTTAAGTGTATCTATCATGATGGATATGGTGACTTACTTTCAACATTGAGAGAATTCAAAATAGTACTGCGAACTTCTCCAATATGACAACCAAGGTCGAGCACTACAGCTACCAGAAACGTTAACGTATACTGCCGTTTCTCACCGTAAATGGCCATAACTTGACGTTTTGGTATGCACCGTATTACGGCTGCAATTAATCTTGTCGTAAACGGTTACTAAAGACCGTAGTGTGGTAGGATATTTCTGTATCCGACTGTATACGATCGTTTATGGCACGATACAAAACGGCCGTATACGACACAAGTTGATCGATCTGGGAATGTATGGTGCATATCCTGTGAAAAAGTACATCAAATAAACATGCATAAATAACCCAGGTCGACTGATCCGATATCGGATCCGATAGGAACCTGGAAATATCCTACAATCCGATACAATTCTATTGAATTCCGGGTCGAGGAATCGATGTCGGATTCTCAGTGTCCGAATCCTATGAACTTCCGATGAGATACAACGGTTTTTCCTTGGAATTCATAGGAATCCGACACTGAGGATCCGATAAAATTCTGTTGGATTCCAGTCAAATCGGATGGGTTCCGATAGGTGCATACTGCCGGATTGCTCGACCTGGGTAACACAATAAAATAACATACTATTTTATCAGCAATAACGATTCATCGAGATATCCATATTGGTCTAATACTTCAATATCACGTAAACTATCTAAAATAATAGTACGAGTTTAGAACAGATTTATATGATTTCGACTAACCTTTGTATTGATTTGCTTCGTAATACGTGAAACATCTATTTTTGTGATATTCCATGAAGTCCATCACATTTGTGACACGATCAAATAAATCACTCAATAACTAAAACATAAATGAACTCTAATTATTTTCTACCATTTAAAATTTAAATTTTTACTCGAATTTTATCGTTTTCACTAGGTACCGTAGTTTTTAACGATAAATTTTGTTTATTTTGAAACGGTTGCATATTATTTGTTTCGATTAGTTCCGTTTTTACGTGGTCAATGGCCAAAAAATAGTTTTTCATAGGTCGAGTATGTGTCATGTCTGAATGTCTCTTAATTTTGTTTTAAAGAAGAATGTTTATCGATTAGTGAGAAATATATATTTTGATTCTACATATGAAAACTACTATATATATATATATATAATTGTATTCCTCTTCGTCGGCAGAATAAATAAAGACATACATACTGAACCCAATCAATATCCAATGCAGAATTTACAGGGCCCTCTTTTATTTAATATCATGAAATGAATAAATTTTAAATGGTTCTTTCTCACGCTAATCGCATGTATACACTGATTGGTGCGATTTACATGCACAATACAGTGTGGGTGCGAGGGCTGTTTATTCAAGTAATGAAGTATCACAATAGATAAAAATTGTTACAAGTTTTTATTTTAAATTTCCATTATGAGAAAAAAATTATTTATATCTATTTTAAATATATTGTATTGGCACTTAAGTTCTGAGCGTTCTTTTTCTTGCTCAACAACAACTTTATTTTTCAAAAAAGATATGAAACATCAATCAACAATAATTGCTGATCGATATTCCATATCTTTGTTGAAAAATAAAGCTGTTACTGGAACCAGGAAAAAATGATCAGAACTTATGTGCCAATCCACTATTTATAATACGAATTTATTTGATCTTTAGGATAAGAAGAAGTTTCGTCGTGTTTCACATTTTAATCCCACAGGGATTGCGCTAACAGCTTTTATTATAATTCCCAATTAGAGAAAGTGGCTCAATGATACGAGTCTGTTTATATATGAAATCAATGAAATACATTTTCACTTTCATTGGATTATGCTTCATCGCAACAAATCAACCACTGTATCTTAATACTTCGATGAGATGAGCTTCGCTGTATATAAAAAGAAAGAGATCAATTCATTGTACGGCAAAGTTTTTCTTGAACTTATTTTATGCTTGTCTAATAATAGAAAAAAAATACTCAAGAATGCCATTGATGCAAGAAAAGCTGATTTACGTTGAATACATCAGTCAAATTGACATGTGATCAAGGTCGCTTCTGTTTTGACGATTAATCGTGATGATTTTTCGAATAGTGGCACAGTCAATATCAATTTATAAAATTAATTCTATTTTTTTAATTTAGATTACTGTCAAAGACAATACATAAACTAGTTAAATTAATCAATTCTTTTTGTGTGACTGAGATTAAACTTTGAAACACGCTAGATAATACATATTGATTTTATTCTATCTTTAGAATAAGCACAGCATCAGCGTGTACCGCAAAAAAAACTTTAAGAACTAAATTGCGTTTTTGTTTTGTTTAGATGAACATAAAATGCAATGCCGTTCATAAGTGTCCTTGACATAAATTACATTTTCTCAATTGACAGAAGAGAGAACAACACTGTAGTCATGATTCTTCTACTACACCCTGGCAGCGATAAAAAAAAAAGTCATTTCTGTTCTAATTGTCCATTGTTCTTAGTAAACTTTCTCGAAATTGTTTTTGAATGTTTCATTTTAACAATTTAAAGCTCATAATGATTGAATCCATGCACAGTCATTTTTTGTTTATCATAATAACATCGCTTAAAAACAATTTTCGTGAAGTGTCATTCTTTGGCAAAATTTTAAAAAAATCTCTGCTTTATACGAGCTTATTGTGGTCGATTAATTAAGTGTAATTCTTAAGTTCGACATTTATTAATAGATATCAAAACGTTACATCGCATGATTGCATAACCAATGCCCTGCTATCGTGACACATTTGTCTGTAAAACAATTAACAAAATTTGTATAAAACAACAAAACTACTTGAATCATCACACAATTATCATATTTACTTTTAATATCCAATTATTTTCTCTTTTTTTTTCAAACCTCGTTTATAACAGGTATATATGTTGTAGGCAAAATTAAAATCCAGTCAAATTTGAAATTTGACTAGCAAAATTCAAATATCTTTTTTATAGTTAAAAGAAGTAAAATGTTTGCGTGTTGATCGATTTCTCTTTCTATTCTTCTTCTCTTAACTATAGTTATTCTCACAGCTAAGAAAAGTAGGTCAGAACTAAGAACAGCTGTTATGTACGATGAATGACTAATCCAGTAAGACAAAAGACGAAGTAAAGAGAAAGAATTCAAAACTTTACTCTCGTGGTTCAACAACAGGACGTACTTGTAATTGTCGAGGCAATTGTGCGATGAAAACATGTCCATGTAAAAAATAAAATGTTTTCTGCTCTACCAAATGTCATTCAAAGAGAGGTGGATGCTTAAACATGGATTAAAAAAAATTAGAACTAAATAATGTTTGTTAAAAAGTACTGTAAAATAAAAAAAAACCTATTCACACTTAGATTATTTCTTTTTCTTCGCGTTCTTTTAGCTATAAAAAAGATATTTGAATTTTGCCTAGTCAAAATTGAAATTATAATTTTGCCTACAACATATATATATAGCTCACTGAATCAATGGAGGCTCATGCACTAAAGTCTGAAATCAGAGGCGCAAAATGTTTTGCTGTGTTTTAAAATGGGCGGACTTTGATTCAGCTATATTTCTATTTAGATCATATGGAAATATAGTTCAAATAATTGCAAATAATACCATTATGATATATACTCATTTTTATGTCTATGTTTCATGCAAAATTTTTTTATTTAAGATGGCTAACCACAGACTTTCCCAAATTAAGTTCATCAGTAATAATACGTTATTTATATCATGATTTTTTTGGAAAATTAGCTAAATTTTCATGATAAACTCGACCTGCATAAACCATAAAATATCTTTTTATGCCTATTTTGTTTCGTCGCGATTGATGATGAGTTTTCATTGGTCTTTCATTTAAATTGTTTCTAGCATTCTATTATGTCTCAAGTGTAAAAATCCAATTAAAGACAAAAATAGTTCATGAAAAGGGTGAATCAAAATCGAGGGAAAATTATGGTCGGAAGTTTCATTAGGAATAACTGCGTAGATTGCTCTGTTGCATAAAAAAAATCATTTTCTCTTAATTATTAACCTATAAGAGACAACTTATGTGCTTCAATGACTTCTCAATAATTTGTTTATTAAGACGAAGCTAAGGAAGAATCTATTAGTCTCTAGTGCGCCGTGATGCAGTATGGACGCTGCTAAACATACTATATCTATAGAAATTTGTTAAGTATACATTTTATGCCTGATGGATCTTTGAGAAATGAACACAATTATAGAAACACAAAGAGAAATGGCCACATCTTTACATTATATAAAAATCTAGCTATCTCATTTACATTTTTAACATTATTTAAAACAAGCTGTTAGCGTAATCCTTGTGGGATTAAAATGTGAAACACGATGACGCTTCTTTTCTGGAATTCGTCTATCATGGTCACTGATGGTCTGTGGAGCTTCTCTGTTACGGTCTGTATTATGACGTACGGAGTCTCTAGAAACCATCACAGACCCCCCAGGTCGAGGTTTACGGAGTCCATATACAATCGTATTTGATCGTAATACATGGCTCAGTATTACGATCGTATATCACCGTGTCGTATACGGAGAAATACGACCATATACAGTAAAGTACGGAGCAATACGGAGATCATATACGGGTGCAATGTACAGGAATCGTAGAAGATCGTTTTTGTCTTCGTATATGGTCGTATTTCACCGTATTTCTCCGTATACGATCGTGTCTGTTCGACCGGGGCCGTTACAGAGAATTCAGAAAGCATCACAGAGCGTTACAGAGAAATTTAACAATTATTAATTAATTAATTAATTAACCAATTAACTGATTAATTAATTTCTCTGTAACGGTCTGCGGGGTGGGGGTCCAAATTTCTACCTTATATACTTCAACGCTCCTTTCAGATCGTGCTTCGCAAAACGTTAATGGAGTCAAATGCAACAAATGTATCTCTATGGTCATGCATTCATTCCATGCATTGTATTACATGGAATCTGCCATGTATCGTATCTCGTATAGGTGGTGTGGTTATTTTAGCTATATCAATCTTTTGTTTAAAAATGAATATACGATTTTTATATTCTGAACGATGTCAAAATAGCCTTGTTGTTTCATTATTCTTAGCATCAATATTGGTGAGCACTACAAGTGTACCAGGTGTTCTTGTCCAATTATTTACATGCCATCGTCATTGTTTCAAACTTTATTGTCGTATCGACGGTTTTGTCTCGTATTTTTCTGGTTGTTTGTGCATGTTAGTATTTCTGACACTATCAATACATCGGTATTTATCCTTATGTTCATACGATCGTCTATCATCTTATCGATGTTTAACATTTGGTTGTTGGTTTTTAAGTATTGCATTTACATTTCCTTTAACATTAAATTATTTTAATTCGTATGTACCTGAAGGACTTGGTTTTCATTGTAGTATCAATTGGCAAGATAAATCAACTGTAGGCCGTGTATACATACTGTCATCATTTATTGCCATGTATTTTTTCTCGTTATTGATGCTTCTTTTTGTCAATCTACGAGCTAATTTAATTGTTCGACATATTTATTCAAAACATTATTCAAATTCGTCAGTTCAACAGTTTTCATATCAGCAAGATTCAATGAAGAATAGTCAACAATCGAATGGCTTTGAGAAAGCTTATCTTTATAAATATTGTGCAAAAAAAGCTTCATATAGAAAATATCTTCGAGCAGATTATCGATTTCTAAGAGGTGCTATTTTTCTTGTCAGCAGTTATTTAATAGCATGGACACCCTATTCAATTATTGCAGTTTTACAATTATTAGATGTCAAATTTATTTTTCAACATTCTGTTTTAATAACAATAAGCGCTTTTATTGCTAAAATATCTATTATTGTAGCACCATTTGTGTATTTAAGTATAATGAAATATAAATCTTTGAAACAAAAATTATTCAAATAAAATACGATATTGGAAACATCAGATTTCTTTTCTTTCTTGTGTCAGATTTATAGCAGTGGAAATGAAAAGGAAAAGGAAAAATTAACTTTTTTCAAACATTTGAAATATCACTAAGTGCTTTGTTTATGAATAGAATACGTACATTGGTATGAACAAAAAATATTGAAATGAAATAAGTATCCATTCGAGAGACAGTTTGGGTTCTTCTTGCAGTTACTGTATGATTTCATCACTAGTTTTGTATCTACCATTCATAGATTAATCATGTAGAAGCTCAATTCTTTGTTAACTATACGATTGATTTGTTTATTGTAGATTTGAGTACCATGAAATGATTTCTTTTATTACTTTTTCAATTCCGATGCATTTATACGTCTGACTAATGAAATTATTTATGAAGATTACGATAATATTGTAATTTTATAGTGAAAGATTATTACAAAAGCAGAGATTGATTTTATTTTGATAATTTTAGTTCACATGAGTTTCTTTACATTCAAATCTATGCAAAAGAGTTTCTCTTATCAGCACATCTCTTCAGCAATTCTATACAATAAACGAGCTGTTGTCAAGCACACGGAAGAAGTTCTTTAACTTCTCCAAATGGCTGCTTTCTAAATGATGTCAATGCTTTGCGGCTGCTACCTCGAAATCATAACCAGGACGCAAAGTTCAAAACAAACGTCAACTTAAGTCATAATTTAAAAAACTTGGACAGCTTCTGTTAAGACAAAATGATGAACATCTTTTAGATCTAACTGAATCGTTTTCTTGGGACAATTTCTAAACTCAATAACAGGATATAATTAGATCTGTCAAAGTCTAACTTCTAACTATTTTTGTGCTATTGGAACGTCTGTAGTAGTTACAGTTGTATTGAACAATATAAAAGCTCTGATATTCTATACTTTTTTGTGGAAATTTTCAGGCTTCATCAAACTTTAAAAAAACTCGATCAAAATATTTCATTCAATCTTGAATAAATTATGTGTCCGATTGAAAACTCTTTACTTCTGCCATAATACTCTGATACTAGATTAAAAAAAAGTAAGCAAGAAAATACTCTTATCACTTGGTAGGAATGTTCGATCATACAAATTGTAGTCGTCTACAGCTAGAAAGTTTTCTATTCATAGACTCTTCTTATATTTTTTACTTTAAAAGTTAAAATTAAAAGAAACCACATTTCCTACATATGATAGGACAGGTCTCAGTTGATTACGATATGCAATATATAATCAATCATTTTGACGAGTTCGCTATTTCGAAACTCTAACAGATATTACAGTTTTTATTATTATAGTACTGGATGTTAGATCTAGCAGCACTTAAAAATGATAGAAAATAGATTTACACCCTCAAATCAGAATTCTTCTAAAGGCATTGGCTGATACTTTTCACTGTAATCCTCAATTCGATGACAGAGCACTTTTTCAAAAGAACAATTTTGCATGCGTAACTAATAATTGAATTGAACGAGTTTTATCATCGTTTGAGGCGCATTATTGTATAGTATTGTTCCTGTTAGCTTGATATTCATCAAAATAGCGAAATTCACTCAAGGAAATTTGAAAAAACTGACGCTCACAACGAACTAATTGTATTGAGAGTTCCTTTTCGGCAAAATTTGTCCTCGCAGATAAATTATAAATATGACTCCGAGTGAAACATTATAATATTTCAAAAAATTCATTTAAAGTGCCATAATCCATCAAATAAGAGCTTATGAACAAGAGACTTGAAGCCAAAATCTACTTTCAATACTTCAACCTATCAAATGAAATCAGACTAATTTCAAAAAATAAACTTTTCGGTTCGTTCGATTGTATTCTTTTAACCAGAGATTTTTATATAACAAGAAATTCATTTTTCAAGAAAATAAATTAATCCTTTAAAAGTAATGTTTACTTATTTGACGGACATCCGTTAACATTACAAGTACAATTTATTGAAAAGAATTTCCCGTAAAAATTCTTCTGTTTGTGATCCAACAAGCGAGCAAATATTACGTTGAACCCTATCGCTTTCATTTTCATAGCCATCGAATTTCTTCAGAATAACTAAATTTAAGATAAAAATGTAACTGAATAGTTTGAAGTGTTTATCTTGAGAATCAATCGACGTTTGCAGTTTCTTTTTACTGTAAAAATTTCTTTTTTGAAGGATCAGCTTTGATTCAAATTTATTAATTCTAGGGGTGCGGGGGAGGGAGGAGGAATTACCTTCTGCAGAGACGGCGCGAAGCAACAAAAATATAGGGGGGTTACTTGAAAACGGGAAGTTTTTTTCAAAAATCGGAGTAAAATTGAAACAAAAATTTCCAAAGTTGGGGGGGGAGGGGGGGGGGGGGGGGGGGGGGGGGGGGGGGGGGGGGGGGGGGGGGGGGGGGGGGGGGGGGGGGGGGGGGGGGGGGNCCCCCGTCCCTGACCTTCTGACAGCAATACATACCGTGATAGTCTTCTGCTTATTGAAAAGTTAGTCATTCTGAATAAATATTGTAAATAGTTACACATCTCGGAGAAAATTCATTGGAGCTACTAATGATAAACTATGTCAAAGTCACCATTAGACTAGGCTTAAAAATATCTTTGTACAAATCACACGAATGATTTACAAACTACTGGATACTGTAACTGTATCTCATAAGAAAATACTAATTACATGAAGAATGATCTTAGATCCTTCAAAAAGACGACTGATCTTTCACAAGCAGAAGATAATAACAAATACATACGAATTCGATATTTCGAAATACAGATAAGGTTTTTCTATCCATCGTTTGATTGCATAAATTATAACTAAAAAAAAACACAGTGAGATAATATATGTAAAAATGTTTCATTATATTTATCACATTACCACTATGTTTTGTTAGGCATCATCTGTTGCTATCGAGACTATCAGTTAGAATGCATTTCACTATCAATACACATATAAATCTGGTAGACATTTGGGTAATATTACACCAAACGATTTATAAAACCAGATAGTTGTACTAATTTTCTGTTTTAGAATATTTTGAGTACAAAAAATAACATGTCTATTATACCGAATATCGTTGGTAATAGTGAAATATTTGAAAATTCCTTTTCTTGTATGATAAATGATTTGAATGAATTTAGTTGTTTTGATTATTGTTCAATTACACCATACTTTGATATGGTCAACAAAAATCAATTATGGTGACTGCATTATTATAAAACTTTTATTAAATCGTTATCAAATTGATTCTCTATTAGCTCAAAATGAAATTTCCTCTAAATTGAATGGTCTTTCATCAAATATTCGAAAGAGTAAAGCAGGTAATTTAATCATCTTTTTTTTTCTTCATACATCGA
This sequence comes from Rotaria socialis, assembly GCA_905331475.1. Lineage (NCBI taxonomy): Eukaryota > Metazoa > Rotifera > Eurotatoria > Philodinida > Philodinidae > Rotaria > Rotaria socialis. The sequence continues at coordinate 124,311 of CAJNYU010001005.1, read as the reverse complement.
TGATTTACAATCTTTAGATCTTCGTATTGGTTCGACAAATTTGGTAAAGTATCGAGTAAGAATATTATTAAAAATTTACAATGATTTTAAATTAAAAAGTTCGATACACATTCATCAATATTTCCATCATCGTTAACTACTATCGATCCGACAGTAACTGAGTAAGATTGATTTTCATTAACCATGATATTTTTGTTTGTGAATATGTAACTATTGATATAAATTTCAATATTTTACCTACATCGATTTTATCCATAATTATTTTGCACATCAATCGAATTTTATTTTTGTTTCAGCGGAACCGCTAGTTCATCATATGAAACTCAATCAAAAGAAACAAGTTCGCCTATGGATGTAGAAGTAAGATAATCATTTGATACATTAAAATAAAAATAAAGTTCATTCAATTAGTCAAGTCTAACAACTCCTAACATAACATCCGTTGGAGTGGGCACTATTGCTAGTATTACAACTACGATAGACACTTATGGGACTGCAGAAATAACCCAAAATACTTCAATCGATATGGTAATAGATGCTTTAGAATTGTGCGTAAAAAATTTAATTTAACTAACTTAGGCAACAACGATAAATTCAAATGTTACATCGGACGACCATCAAACTACTATGCAATCACTACCAACATGTAAGTTTCTTAGCGTTGGTTTATGTATATTTTAACATTTATTGATTTATAGCCGAAAGGAATTTAGCCTTAATCCTTGGTCTCACTCTTGGCCTGGCACTTCCAATATGTCTTGTCATAATTGGTAGTTCGGTATATTATTTCAAAGTATACCGACCGAAACATTCTCTAGTTGGTATCATCAATACTTAAAATATATCATTCACTATAAACAACTATATTTACACTGTTATAAACTATTTTTTAATTTTTTTTCGTTCCATTTTCGTAATACAGACACAAGAAATATTTTATGCATAATCGAGTATTTATTGCTCTTTTTGTTTGTGATCGAAGGTTTTTATATGCAACATAACAATGCCTCCAAGAGCTCGCTTTGTCACGAAAAGAGCATTATGATTTATCTCTAGCAACGTTCGTTGAATTCAATCTCAAATTTAAGCAATCATGTTTTCTTTGAATGACGATAATGTCCTTTTAGCTGAGAGAAAATAACCTGATGTAACTTCATTGAAACAAACAATGCAAGCTGTACAGCCACAACAGAGGACCGCATTTGAATACGTTTATGTTTTATTAGTCGATTAGTGTAGCCTAATTATCTCAGTTATTTTATTAATAATTGGACATGAAAAAGTTGATGCAGGTTGTTGAAGTTAAAAGTTAGTATAATTATAGAAGCTCAATCAAGAAACTAGTAAATTCGATAGCTATTATCGGCGTATACTTTCCGAAAATGAACATCAATTAAAGTTAAATATTTTCCTATATTTGTAATACAATAGGATGAAATATTTATGAATAGTGTAGAGAAAATTTACTGCTCATGATTATGTAATATTGAAATTTCTTGGAGAATTTTATAGAACCTGAAAAAATGAATATCGCTGTAATTCTGTTGGAAACCGCTTCTGATGAATCGGTAATGCAATCGTTTTCGAGAATCTAAAACTACGCCATGAAAATATGACTCATATGAAACCATTATTTGCGATTATAATTCATAATTCCGCTACTATCGAATATTTATCTGTTGTCCAATGGCAATCGTTATATGTAAAATAATTACTATCTGCATACGAATTAGTAGAGATTTCTTCTACTAATCAAAATATACCTTTGTACACTTTCATTATCTATCTAGTAAGAAGTTCTCCTCTATCACATATTTATATACAGTAAAACCTCTCTTGAGTGAACACCATGCGGACCGTCTAAAATGTGTTCGCTAAGGGAGGTGTTCATTATAGGGAGGTTTTGTATTGACTGACCTTATATATGCAGAAAACACATTTTTCAGATACTTGATTTATGAATACGCGTATGTTATGTATAATAACTGAAGTAAGTATGCATTGATTAATTCGCTCTTTCATCTACTGTACAATTTATTTACTGTTAACTATTCTTGAAGAAATAGCCCAGAAACAGGGATATTCTTGCTACGTTGCTCCACAAGTCATTCATAGTCTTGTTGACTGATTTCATCTCTTAGATGTCGCTGTTTGTTTGAATTCTCGTTGTTTTCAAAATCTTCTATATATTTGGTCTTGCGTTTGATGATTTTTGATACACTTCCGATAGAGATTTTGTATTTTTCGACAAGTGCGCGATATGAAACGTTGTTTTCATTTTCATGAATTAATTGTATTTTTTCAAATAAAGTCAACGCGTTTGGTGCCGTCATCTCACAATAATGTACAAGAAAGCGAACAGTTCTCTCTATTCAATTTTATTTTTCTGTTCTTTTCGTGCCACACATTCGTTCGTGCTGCATGGACGAACATTCATTTTCATATAATCGTTCAACATGAGCATCGTCTTTTGTTTCTCTCTCTTTTAATTCTGGCGAAAGTGCATATTTGATAGCTTATATGTTCACTATGTAGAGGTTTTCTCTAGTAATGGGACCAAAAAAAGAGTTCAATGCTCAGAATAAGGAGGTGTTCACTTTATAGAGGTTCACTCGCAGCAACATTTGCTTGGGGAGACCAAAGCATGCGTCAGATTAGAGGTGTTCACTAACAGAGGTTTTACTGTATATATATTGTTATACGCTTTGCTCAGTTAGATTTTCATTAGAAAAAGATGAATGAATATTTTTTTATTTTTGAATAAAACATCTATTTAAAACTCTAAAAATAATTTTCTTCATCAAAATGGCAAGCTTTCCAAAGAAATTTACTTTTCAGATTATAGTTAGGCACAATACAAAAAAGAAATATTCTTTACTCTTCCACTCCAATTAATTATTTATAATTGCTCTGTATGAACATAATCCGTTGAGTTCTATTATGTCGAATTGTTGAATCGTAAGCGACTCAACAATCTGCTTCATATTCTAAATGACACTCTTGAAAAAATCTCATCTATACCAGATTAAGATTCAACGATTCTAATGCTATTCGACAATATGCTGTCTCACATTAGAAAAAACTTGTTTTATCAAAACTAGATAGTTTTTGTATATTAATAAAAAAAAGTAATATGATATTTTTTAAGACCTTATCATCATCGTCAAAATTAAACACCATCATACGAATAAAACAAGGTAAACAACAGTTTAGCCTCTACATTTTCAACGAGTAAAACAATAGACTTCATATTTCTGCACGTTGCTAAGTTAGAGATTTTTAATCGTACGTTTTACATAGAAAATTTCTAATTAAGATATAAAATTCGTCCTTTCACAGAAATCGATAAGAATTGATGATTCAATTATAGTGTTTCAGAAATTAGAATTAGTAAGATCAGTATAGGAAGGTCGAGCCAACAGAAATAGTAAAAACATATAAATTCAATGATGTTTTCTAGGTAACTTAATGAGAACTAGTCATTCATATGCGAAAGCGTGTAGAACATGTATGCTATGTTCTCTCCGGCATGGAACTGCAGCGAGTTTTCGTTAAAAGTACTTAAAAACTGAGTAGATCCACGATGAAGATTACAGCTATTCATTTTTTATTCATATTTTTAGCGTCCCGTGTTCTACATAAAGCTGCCATTTATAATTTTGAGACACAAATATTATGTACTCGACTCGAAATAGATTATATAAATAAAATATTCTTCGATATAATTTTGTTTATTTTAATTGTCTGAATTTAAGATTTAATAAAGCCTTCATTTGATGAAGGTGCCTATACTATAGAATTTCTTACAAACGCCGATCACAAATATGTTTTCGTCTAGCTACATCATAAAGAGCCTCCATACTGATATATTATAAATATGTCTTTAGATCGTTGACTATACTCAATATTTTACTGTAATCATTGTATGCCTTTTCTTGATCGAAGTTTATTTTCGTATTTATAATCAAGATTCTCGAAAAAAGATCCATAATTCAAAATTGTTTCGCTAGTTTTTGGATCATTCCGTTTCGATTCGAAACCAGTGACAAGTTGGTGAAGATCTAGTTGACGAGGCTTTCGAATCGTTTGAAGAACATAAGCAACTGATGGCAGCTGCTCGCGGATCGCCTCATCATCTCGATCGTATTGCACATCTTTGATTTTCAATGGATTCTCTGCATTATTGTCGCATTCATTCAACAGTGAGATTTCTTCATCAAGTCTCTCAAATTCACTGATCGACAGGTGTACATCACCATCTGTAGGATGTAATGCGACGTTATTTTTCAAGAGTAATCTCAAATAGCACGACTTCTCATACTTTCTTTTTACTTGCAGATGGAGCAATTAAAACTCTTTGTTATTTCGGACTAACTTTTCTCTCTTCTATTCTCAGAACAACAAAAAGCGACGAGAAGATAAAGAACAGTATGTTAATCAGAACATTCACTATCCAGGTTCATGCAAGGGAGATTTAGCTAGATGGTACGGCCTGAAAGACAACGTCCTTCTTAGAGAAGCTCACTTTCAGCAGAGTCGATCAGTCGTTTTGCCGAGTTCCCACATAGAGAGATTCCGTCGATGTTCCTATTTAAAAGATATTTTTACTCTCCATCAGATTACTACATTGTATTCTTGAAGAAAGGATTCGTTTCCGCAATGATGATTAGAATTACAATTTGATTATCAAACAGAAAATTGTCTAAGACTAGAATCGATTGTAGTCATGCAAAATATCAGCTTCTTGTATCAGGATATCATATGCGTATAATTAGTAAAATAGATATTACAAGAGAAAATAAATTTTTGTTAAGCACTTAATGCACATTTAGAAACAGAGCTATTTTTTATTAATAGATCTCAGTTACATTTTTCGTGTTTTTTTAATCTTTTAATAGATATATAAAAGTAGCAAACATAATTGCATTGATGAAATACAATGTTAATATCACTTGTTAAAACTCAACAAATATTGTCTTCCTATGGTCTTTCAACATCTCTTGTTTTCGGCATCGTTGGTAATATTCTTTTAATTTGTGTTCTTGTTCGACGAAAACATCCGATTAATTCATGTTCACTGTATCTACTCTCAATTACAATAGTTAATTTGATTATTATACAATTTATGCTAGTATTAGTTATTTATTCAGCTAATAATCCTAATCCAGAGCATAATTCACTTGTTTGGTGTAAAATTCACAGCTATGTTTTTGATGCTTTAATCATGCTTTATCGTTGGTACAGAATAGCTTCTTTTGTTGATTGTGCTGCGATGTCTAGTCGTCATGTACGGGTACGTTCGTTTAGTCAAGCTCGCGTTGCTTGTCGAACTGTTCTAACCATAACATGTGTTTGCCTTTTAATACCGCTTCATTTGGCTGTCTATTTCCGAATAGAATTCGATCGATGTGTTCCTCAATCTGGTATATATGCAAAAATTTTTAGTATATATTCTATTTTCATTTCTGGATGGATACCGCCGCTGGTCATGGCGGTATGCGGTGCAATTGCTTATCGAAATCTAAAAAGGGTATGAAAAAGTAAATTTCTTACTAAATAATTATATAATGCTGAATGTTTTTAGTCAAGAGAACGAGTACACTCAAGGCATCTCCATTATATTCATACTGACAGTTTTGCAATAAAGGCAAATAATGAAAGTATTCACAAACGGGATCAACAATTAATGTTATTGAGCGTATGTGAAATTATTCTTTATGTTTCAACCAATATTCTTTATTCAGTGAATGTCACATATTCAACACTTACATATGATCATGTGAAAAGTGCCCAAAGAATCCAGATCGAATCGTTTATTTCTCATTTTTCACTAGCATTTCTTATAATAGTTAATAATGGAGCTTCGTTTTATCTTTATTCAATTATTTCTAGTAGATTTCGAAAAGACTTCGAAAGTCTGTTCAGTCATTGCTTTGATTATTGCATGCAAGTGAAACCTCCGCAAAACAGTCAATCTACAAAATTCAATACTAAAGTTACGATGAATTAAATAATTTTACCCAGAATTTTATAAAATAAATAATTTAAAAAATATTTTTGTTCTAAATATTGTATATTTTTTATGCTTCTGAATTAAATTCAACTCGGAATTGTAACCAACGTTTTTAATTGAATTTCGTTTCACCAATGAGAGATTGATAACAACCCCATGGCTACTTCTCATCTTATATAACTATCTGACTGAGTTATAATGAGGGTGTGTTCGTAAAAGAAAACCTTAGGTGAAAAATCTCCCTTAATATGAATATTACTATATTGAGCCTAGAAGGATCCGTATTTATAAATATTTCTCTCTGGGCTATAACTAGACGGAGGCAGAGTAGTTGCACAAGACTGGAAGTAGTAATAATATCAATACTTTTACTTTAACAATACGACTTTTAATTGCTTTATAGAACGTATGTCCGATTCCATATTGCCAATACTCATTTTTTCCTGAGAGTTTAAATGAAGATTATCTAGCAATCATCTGTTCAATATTTTCTGCTACAGTTTTGACAGTGTAATGAATGTTTTATTTTCATAAGCAAGAAAACTGTGAAACCCATAAACGTGTTGGAAGTATTAATAAATGGAAAAGTATTTAACTGCCGAGAGGAACGATATTAAACATCATTTGAATCGGGCAAGAAATCTCAAACTAAATGATAATCGCAGACAATTACGCCATGCTTGCTTAATCGGTTTGACACATTTTTCAGTCAAAGAGTCTGGCTTCTTTCGAACCATTTTCAACTATTGAATTAGAGCTTATCATTAAGAAACCATCACATTCAACTATTGAAGATACTTTTTTACTCCTCAACAGAAAAACTAACTTCATCATTATATTAATATGTTGTGATTAGAAGATGTTTGACGTTCTGAAATTTTCACGGAGAACGTCGAATCTCGTTAGAGTTCATTCAAACAAATGAGGCCCATCTCAAAATTTATCTTCGATAAAACAAGAAAAATGGCTTTTTCTGTCTAAATAATAACTAATCTTGTTCGGGTAGGTTCGCATGATGAAATTTTATTTTCAAAATTAACTAACAGAGAGAGAGAGATATGCTATATGTTACCTCAGTGCTAGTACTTGCACTCAATTCATAATAATAAATACTTTTCGAACAGTGAAGTAGTTTTTAATTAAATCAAAAATAATCATCGATTAATATTAAATTTTTCATTCGTCATGTTTCTTTTTATAGAATTGACGACAAAAATAGGAAAATGAAACAAAGATTATGATACTACCTTGTGTAAAACTGCAAAGTTTTAATCGTTGAACATAGTCTAAAATGAGCTTAAGAATTATAGTGGAATAAGAGCATTTCAATTAACAGCTATAATTGAATGCATCTGTTGTTAGTCATTCATCAACAAAAATCAATTTGTTTGAACATCAGTATCGCTGTAGATGTAATGAACTTACTTAGGTCACAGCAGCCCTTTGCTTACGACTACCATCCAATCATTTTCATACTCCTACGACATACATCTCCGCTTCTAGTGAGTGCGTGATTATGAAAAACTTGTAAAATTAACTATTTGCTAGACTAGGGCTCTTACTAGAACTACAACCGGATGAATAGGTCATTATAAACAGAAATATTTTTAGATGCAATTATTCCATTGCTTATTTTACCATATAATTAAGTGTTTAATTTAACGAAACTGTGTCGTTCACTTACACAATGAATGCTCTTTGACTTCCGAACAACCAACACACTGTAGTAAGATGTCATGTGACTATTGATGAATTCAAGGAGATTTAAAGACACATGTTGTGAACAGAATACTTCGAACGATATCTTCGTGTAAAATCTCAGAACACTATACATGAGAAAAACAACATTAATGCTAGAGTTTGGACTACGTTGAGTGAAAACATATCGCACTACAATTTACTGGTGAAATTACCTTGTGACGAATAGAACTCTGTATTTTTGAAACATCTAAATAAAAACTTTCGCGTTTGCATTATCATTCAGAGACATGATATTCTTTTTAAAAGTGAATTTCTTTACGGTTGAAATTGTCTTAAGTTTCGTATATATGAATGTATAAATTTTTTTCGTAAATGTGAAAAGAAATCTGGATTTACAGTAACTACGATTCATGATAGTCCATCTGTTGTTACTTTTCCGTTCCCGACTGATATTGTTATACGAGTACTTATATGCCTCAATAAGAAAATGATAATCATATACAATTTTTACCTCTCCTAGTCTCTTATACATACACACACACAAACAACGTAACGTATACATACAAATAGTAAGACGAGCACAGTGAAATGAAAAAAACAATGAAAGAAGTAGAACAACATAAACAAAACAAAAGAGAGAATCGTTTTCGTTTCTCTTGATCATGCTCGTATTATTTATCAATCATTGATTGATTGATCATCCTGTTGATCCGACGGTTTTATTTCATCGTAGATAACCGTGCGTGTTGATTTTGTTGGGACTGGTGTATGATTATGATTATTATTATGTTTACTTGTTTGTTCAAGATTAGAATTTATTGTTGTATTAACAACTTCACTTTTTACTTCTGGTGCCGATAAAGTTATTTCATCAGGTAAATCAGCTAATGCATCATCATCATCATCAACAACATCATGTTCACTAAATTTTCGTTTTCTACTATTTATAGTTTCATTATCATCATCATTTAGATTTGTTGTATTATCATCCAGTAAATCCAATTCGCGTTGGCAATCTCGTTTAAATTCTTCGAGTTCTTTATCGATTTCAATTTGACTTTCTTGAAGTTTTTTATCAAGTATCTCATCCATGGAACCTTTAGGTAAATAAAAAATATAAGGTTTAGTTTTCGTACGAATAAAATTTCTTAATGGTGAATGAAGTTTTTCATGTGTCGCCATACGTTGCGTGACTTCTAGTTTAATATTAACTAATTTTAATTTTTGTTGACAAGACTTTTTTGTTGCTAACAATTCAGTACGTTCATGTTGTTTATCTTCACGTTCTTTGGCTTGTTTTTCTTCTAAACGTCTTTCAATTTGATGTCGTTTCATACCAACTGTTTGCTCATTGTAAGCATTGGCTTCAGCTTTAAATTTATTTAATGTACCTAATAAAACTCCAAACATACGACGATTACGTCCAGTTGATTGTTGATCTCGATTAACCAGTGATATGAGATCGTCTTTAGTTTTTATTATTTTATTTGTTGGTACAATGGATGAATGTAGAGATTTTGACGATGATAATGATTCATCAAAGTTATTTTCTGGTAAAGGTGCATTTACTTCATCATATGATGACGATGAGACTCGAGTACGTTTTACAATTGATGGTGTTGTTTGATGACCATTAGTTGAAAATGTACGTTGATTGTTAGTTGAGGATGTTGTTATACGAAAATGCGGCGGAACAAAAGTCTCTTTTAGACGCGCATCGATATCTTGTAAATTTGCCCATAATTCTTCGCGAGCTCGTTGTAAATCGTTAGAAGATACATTTGCAGTTGTACTAGTCATTGTCGATTGTTAGTTTTCTGCAATTATAGATATGAAAAAATCTTACGAATCTCAAAATAATTGGTGAATGAATGAACTTAACTGATCGGCCATGTTGATTCAGCAAGAGAGAACGGAGATGAAACAGCCAATTGCAAAAACGATAGGAACTCATTAGAATTAAATGTTATTTATTTATTGAAAATTTAGAATATTGAGAGAAAGTAAAATGATATTAGAATTTAGAAAATACAAAACAAATAAAATAAAATCATACACGGAAGTCTGACAAAAGCGACATCTCGCGCATCTCGATCGCAGTAGTCATAGACTGTTGCAAAATCAACTAAAAGTAAACAGCGAGTCGGCACATATCATTAACCATGTGAAAGTACTATCATGACGTTTTAATTTAGAAATAAAATTTTCGGCGTTGTAGCTGAGTACAATAATATGCGTACATCAGAAAATATCTCGATAGTTCTCATTAGCAGCCTAGTTTGACTATAGGATATACACAGGTAAAACTAGATTTCATCGTTTGATGAAGTGTATGAAAACACCTCTGATAACAAGCAATTTGTCAGCCGATTTAGATCTATTCTGAAAGTAAGATACACGATCCACAAAAAGAAGTAGAACGTCGCATATTTTCACTCGACATGTCGTAATCGCGTGTCTTATTATATTTATGAATGACATTGCACTCATCGCATGGTGACTTACGATATTTTCTTCTTACTTGAAAATGATAGTAAAATGATTGACCTCTATACTATGTTATTGAGACGAGAGAAAAGCGATTTTTTCACAACAATACAATCGTCATTGTAATAAATTATGCGTCATTCACCATTATATGTTCAACAACAAAAGAAACGGCGTAGAATACTACATAACGCATTAAGGAATTGTCAAAAGGGACGGTGGCTTCAATACATCACTGATAAACAATTTAGTATTGATTAAATATACCAATAGATAGTGTAAGCTGTGATTTTGTGCTTCATTTTTGAACTGTGTTACCATATTCATAGTTGAATAAAAAAATGCTCGAACACTACGCTCTTGGTTTATGTATTTCACAAACAACACCGGTGACTCAATTAAGAAGTTCAACATTAAGATAATGATTTGTCGATGTTTTTTCTGGTCAATTTTATTTGCTTGTTTCAAAGAAACGCATATTTTTATCAAATAAATAATTACTACAATAAAGTTTCATCCATAGAGCGATAACTTCATTATATTTTTTCTATCACTTGAGTGAATTTTTTTTTTTTTTTGATAATAAATTTCATCAATATATACGTGTGTCGCACAATAACGAAAGAAAATTCTAGTGATGTTAATTAGAAAACTCAGCTATTGGTGCTTGTGAAATAAAGTGATTTGATAAAAATCAATGGTAATAAATGTGCCATACTATTTCCTCATAAATACTACTATTTATTTTTCGGATCGTTCGATTTAACTCATTTAGTGTTTGCACTCCATGAAACAAATTTAACAGGAAATGTCAGTTTTTATTGTTTATTAAAGTTTAGAAATAGATCATGGCTCAGATTATTTCTTGACACTCACACGCATACATGAGATGATTATTTTATCTCTAATGAGTTCATCTATAAATAAGTTCCATAGATCTGAATATCTATATAAATAGAGAAGACTCAAATTGCATATAGACTATTAAATTAATATCGTTTGAATATTATTCTACAAATATGGCTGATTCAATCTATTATCAATTGAGTCTATATACTCAACCACTATTGATTATTTTGGGAACAATTGGTGTTATATTTAATCAAATATTGTTCTTTTCTCGAAAATCATTACGAGCTACATCATGTTCATTATATTTTCGAGCACATTCATTTAATGATTTTCTTGTTCTATATATTTATGTACTTATGCAATGGATTGCTGATCAATATGGATACGATCCAACATCAAAATACAATTGGTATTGTAAAACAAAAACATATGTAGAAACCGGTCTCTATACTTTATCACCATATTTTGTTGTTTTGGCCTGTTTTGATCGTTTATGTGTAAGTTCATCAAATAGTAGAATACGAAAAGTTGCAACCATTCGTATCGCATCTTATCTAATACCTTGTATGACTGTATTGGTTTTCGCTGCTTATTTTCATATTCCTATTTGGTATTTATTAGTTTCGTATCCAACAGGTTCAGTTTGTACCGTCGTCAATTTTACTTACATTCGAATATATGCCGTATTTCTCGTTATATTCTTAGGATTTATGCCTCCTTGTCTAATGATAGTTCTATGCTCTATTGCATTTGTCCTTTTACGTCAACGACGACGTCAAATAATGCCTATCAATCAAGCACGTTTACGTCAGCGTGATAATCAATTATTAAAGATGCTCTTTCTTTATGTAGCATGCCACTTGATATGTACAATTCCATTTAGTATTGTATTAGTTATTGCTGTCTATCAAATACCAACACCTTCGGCTACAGTAATTCTTTTATTTCGTCTATTTATTCTATTATTCAATATAAATTTTTCAACAAGCTTTTATATTTATACACTTGGTACTCCTTTTTATCGACATGAATTATGTTGTTTGATTAAGGACATCTACAATCGATTAAACAGAATGATTTATAACAATAATAATCAACTAAGACTTCAAGTCGTTGATAATTTACATTTCAAGAGAACTTAACAAAAACAATATCTGAATAATTATCAAGATATGTTTTTTTTTAATTTATTTTTCTGTATAAATTATCTCATTAACTAAAGTGTCATAAAAGCATAGTATACTGTTTCTTGTATGTATAACAATGAATGATCATTGTGGTTGATTCGAAATAAACTTTCTCAGTTCTGCCAATAGATAAAACCGGTCGCTAGAGAATGTAAAGAATCGAAACAATTTTATATAAGAAATATGGCAAAAAATGTACTTCATATTATGATCAGTAAAAGTAGAGTGTTAATTACAGTTTTTATTATGACGAGTGATCTTCTTTTGGTTTAGTAAAATTTTATTCATAGAAACGCTACTTCATAGCATTTAAATTCTCGTTCAAATTTGAATCGATGTTTGTTTTCTGTTTAGTAATACGGATTTTAATCCATTTCTAATTCTATGATAAATTAAGCAAGTTTGAGCTAGACATCAAAATGAATATCATTATTATTCTTGTATTGATATGTATCTTGAACTGCGCATAAACTATAAATTACTTTTATGAATCGCTATTATTTCTAATTAAGATTAATGATATGATTGAAATATAACATTATGACAACGAGCCAAGGAGGGAGATTAAAAATAGTCATCGTATGAAGAAAACAAAAATAACGGATTTTGCTAGCTTTAATGACCTTAAATTATGAGGAAGATTAAAGAAGAAAAGTAGGTGAACAATCAAGAGTACGCTTTACCTTTCGCAAATTTTCTTTTATATTAATTACTTGAATGACGAGATACGAATAAACTAATAGTCATTTGAATAAACAATTTTCTATCAAAAGAAAATTCTAACAGTGTTTAAATTGCGAAATACGCGAACACATGAGAAGGTTGTCGTTTAAAATCAACAACAATCATATCACTTGAATATTTGATGAAACCAAAGGAATTTTACAATGAAGATCCTATTGATATCCGATCATTTTCGAAAACCGCTAGACTGAGCTAATATCTTACTTTCATCAGGTCAGTTATAGTTTAATCTCGTTCCATCGACTATTTCAATCGAGTCTTACTAGCAGTCAACAAAATCTACAGAAGTAGGTCAATACATTTTCCGAAAATAAAAACAAACATGCTGCTTTATTGAGTTCGAATTTTTTGAATCATATAAATTAAATTTTAAAATACATTTGAGAAATTGCTGCTAGTTTTATTTGGATATGTAAGAAAAACAATTTACTCTTGCTATTGCAGTCGGTTTAAAAAGCAAGGTTATTTGCTTTCGTCTATCTAAGATACGCATATTATGTGCGTGAGAAAGCTTGGTAAAAGAGTTACGATAATACGTTGATTATTTAAATAATATTTATTTAAGTAAAAAAATCGACACTATTATTTTAATTCACAGCTCAATGGCAATCAAGAAAGAAGAAGATAGGCATTCGGACACACCCTAATGTCAATTTACCTACTATTGAAAAACAGTAGTTACCTTTTATTGGGACTGTTGGTATCGATTTTGAATTAGATCCTATTCGTTTGCGTAAAGTCTATTTAAAGCGAGTTCATGTTATGCTATTTTTCGACTGGTCTTCGCCAATGACCTCGTTGTTATCTATATAGTTTTACTTCTTTCGTGACTTTTGATAATGATTGACCAAGATACTATAACGAATATTACAAACTGAAAAAATATTTTTTCTCTAATAGTTTGCATACTGAAATTAGTTGTTTGCTTTGAAAATCTTGTTATTTTCAAAAAACATCCATGTCAACTTTTCAGTATAAGAAGGTGCACCTGAATTTTTAGAAAAATGCAAGAGCTTTAGAAAATAGTTTTTCAAAATCGTTTTAGGTGTTAGAGTTCAATTATTTTATTTGTATTAGATTTGAATAAATCTTCTTATAGAATTTTGATTTTCAAGAACAAACCTTTTTTCAGGCAGTTTTTGTTTTAATAATTGATTGATGTGTTGAAAAAAACAAGTTTTAATGTAGTCATGTGAAATTTTTTCCATAGATTTACTGAAATTATAGGAAAACGTGAATGTCAATATTTTGCTAGAGCAAAATTTCTCCATAGGTATTACTCATTCATATGCAGAAGAAATTGTAAGAATTCTTCGGAGGACGCGTCATTGAGACTAGAAATAAGCTGGAAAATTCTGTCTAACTTGAGACATCGAACTGTAATTTTTGCTAGTTGAGTTCTTCATTAGATCAATGCTTATTTCTTCTATTTTGTTTGTACTTATTTTTGTGCAAAGTCTTATTCTAAATACGATTATGTTCTATAATGATTATTCTTATATTATATAAGATTTGGTTTTAGACTTCTATTTTATATTGCTACAATCACGATTCTCCTATTAACGAGTATTGTGCGTAATAGCAAATTATTGTTGTTATTAAAAATGTTCACTAGAGTCCCCATGAGAGACAAACACGCTACAATCAACGTGACAATCATTTATTACATACGTGCTTATCTATATAGGATTAAATATTTTGCCTATAGTTCTATTGAGTGTAAGGAATATGTCATCGTTAGGCTTTCACAATTGACCTATATATTCTCAAGGGGGAACAAACTGATTTCCAGGCATAGAAATCATCGGAAATCACTAGAGATCATCATACATTAAAGATGTGAACAACGACTCAGTTGTTAGAAATTACAAGAAACAAATGTAAATAAATTTAAATCACAGAAATTCTCGAACTATATAGTGAAAAAAAATATTGATTTCTATTGATTACTGATGATTTTTACTAATTTCCTTTGTTTTTTCAGAATGTGCAATGCTTTCAGTGACCACTGTTGATTTCTCATCATTTTGCAACATGTCTGAACGTTTCCAATGATTTCTACTGGTTTGCAATGATCATATAAAAACTGATTTCCAGCCATAGAAATCACTGGAAATCATAAGAAATCATGGAAATCAAGAAATCAGTTTGTTCCCCCTTGATATTCTGATATGTTGAACTCTTTCATTTCATCAGTTAGCTAGTAAATTTAGGTATTTCAAAAAATTTATATATTTATACTCAGTGAACTATTTTAACAATATAAATGAATTTTGTTTTGAATCAAAGTGACCCGGCGTAAAAATGTATGACACAGATGATAGTTTTTCTATTCAAAGACCTTGTTATAGATCTGATGTTAAATCAGGTTTAATAAAAGAAAAATAATTTTTGTGTGCGCACATTGTTATAAATAGTTAATTTACGTATTATGAAAATAAATATCAATAGTATGATTAAATCATTTCATTGGATGTACTAGGCATAATAGGTTTCTTTTCAAATGAATTGTTACAATTCATTGGGAATATCGCGAAATCTATTTATATTTAAGTATCCTGCATATATGTTTAATTGTCAGAAGTCTAAACATTACATTCATTTTCTTCCGATGTCATTATGTACATTTTAAGTAGATGTATTATTCCTGAAATATCTTCCAACAAACATTTTAAGATTAACGGTATCCCGACATATTCATATTTATCATACTGATAAACGAATAATAGAAAAAAATAACTAACGAAACCTAGCTGCCAACAGCTAATGCTTTTACGCAATATATATACTCGTTAAAGGAAGTGGCATCGTATACTGTGACATACATAGAGGATTACTAATGTGCGTACTTGTGCAACGTGAGGTTTATTGGTATATACTGGATGGTTCGTTCTCCTTTTGACAAGGCATGCGCAATTAAAATTCGTCATGAAATCATTTTCTTTCACTACGTAAATCTAGTTAATAAGGTACAGTAACGTTTGCATTTTTTACCGTCTTTTTTTCAAAGCTCAAGTAATATTAAAAAAATGATATGCAAGCATTCTTATCTATTTTTTTTTTGACGCGTGTATTATATGCTATAGCATTGATTGCAACTTGAATGTGAGTAAATAGTCGAATGTTACACTGAGAGGTAGCTTAGAAAATAAAACGATATACTTTCAAAGCATATAGTTTGTAAGTATTACTTTTTTTTACATGAAAATTTTTCCTATTAATGCTTCCAAATATGAGTCATCAAGTTGTTGTTCATTGAAATAGTATTTCTTTTTACATGTTACATATTTTTCACATTAACTTCGTGTGTCCTTAATAAATGCAGTCAATAATACTTAATTTATAAATTTCTTCTAAATATTATCATATTTGTTTTTTTAATCATTCATATATTAAGCTTATACTAGGCTATAGATATAATTTAGAAGAGTGACAATTTCTATGAGAATAAAAGACCTTGACGTCGGTGAACCGGAAGAGTTTATATTTATTTTTTGTATTCAAGGGCATATAATTGAAAGATGAAATAAATGTTTTTGCTTTATATTTTCATTGAGCAATACTATATAGTTTTCGACAAAATTTCAAGAAGATAGACAGAATTTGACTATCTTTTTTCCAATATTTTGATTTCAATAATGAAACAAATGCTTGCTTCAACCGCTTTTCACTAGTAAACAACGCTAAGAGCTAGATACCATTTGAAATTTCTTTTACATTTTCATCTTAAATTGTCAAAATCAAATCGCTATTGTTTTGACTCTTGTGAAACATGGCGGAAGTAGCCTCATGATAAATCTTATTCCAGACGAGAATAATCAAGAATAAAGACGAAGCAGGATTTAGGCAAAGGATAGCTAACCACAAAAAGCTTGAATGGAATTTTTTCTGTTCGATTAAATATAGTTTCGTTTAACTCAAGTAGCTGCTCAGATAACTTTAGTTTTCGGGAATTTCATGTTGAACCCTAATTAATCGAGGCCAACGTTGACATGATCCAGCGATAAAAAAAATTGACTTGAACGGCTACTACTGGATTTGTTCTACAGAAACTTTCGAAGTTCAATTGTATCATATATTAAAATTCTGTTTGCTTTTATTCAAGATAGAAAATTGAACAGAAAACTTTTGTCCCCTTACATTTCAAGTTCATCGAGCTTGGGACAGTTTTTCTGGTATGAATAATATCCAAAATATTTCAGTAGTTCTATTCTCATTTCTTTAAAAATAAGTCGTACAACCAACGATTTTCTATCGTTCGGACGGTCTACATTTCATAGTTATAAGACAGGAGAAAACGACCCATAAATACTACACTTACTCCTTGCTGAATAGCAATTATTGTTCAAGTTGTGGTGGAAAATATATAGCTTTTTCATAATTGAGAAAAGCGCACTAGATTTAAACAAATATTTTTGCAGTAATACATTATTTTCGGAAAAGAAAGATGCAGCTTGTTGCAGTAGTTTCTTCATCAAATTTTGGATATGATTTTCAAGCATAAAATTCTCATAAAAACATTCTGTTTGACTTCATACATTTTTTTTCAATTTCACCAATAATTTCTATTTCCCTCTGTCACGGAAAACAGTTCACAAAAACTGCTCGATACACATGATTTTTTGGCAACTTAATCTAAATTTCTCGTATCATAATAACCAGATCTTGAATATCTCACTAATAGAAAAAAGGTCAAAAAAATAGATTCATAATTTTCCAGTTGACAGTTCAATGAGTGGCATTAACATCATTAAGACACATTATCTATTCTCGATTACACGTAGTGTGAGCAGATTACAAAAGGGATTCGTAATGAATATTAAGAAATACGTTGATGCTATCTATACCAGAGAAAATAGTGTTAAATCGGTGAACTGAAATGTAGGCGAATAGCGGTTTTCCCAAGGGGGAAAAAACTGTTCGGCATTCGCATCCATTCCTATCTATTCCCATTCATTCAGTGTTTGCCTGTTTCCGGGTCAAGGACTAAAAATAAGACCCAAAGGCGCTCGGTTAACGTTCTACCGCAAGGAACGGAAGAAAACTACACTAACATTTTCAGCCATTCAAATGGTTCGAAATCAGTTGTTTCCCCCTTGGGCTTTCCTCTATTTTCTATTTGTTAAATCTGAATACAGGAGAATAAATAATAAAAAAATTGCCAATATCTTTAGAAGAAAAGAAACGAATACATCGTCTGTTATGTGTTGTGTTGCTGTTGAGTCATATCTAATTAAAGGGAAACAAATCCATGCACAATCATTCATGTTCGGTAATTGAGGTTGACATGCACGCTAGTAGATTTATAAGTTGTTATGGTTATACGTGTAGACGTATTTTTTTCTATTCCTAAGCTAAGCGTCTAATTAAGTATTTTAATTAAATATTCATATTATATTTTCAATTGATTTGGTCACTGTGAAAACTGCTTGTTTACGTTTGGGGATGAGATATTGTCTCCGAGTATGATTTGGTTCCATTTGAAATACAGAACATGCGTTAAATAGGAAATCCCTCGAATATTCTTTGTAAAGAATGATATGTAACCATATCAGATTTCATTCTTATGATAAAAAATTCGTCGTTATTTTAGATTTTCCCCCGAACAGTTATTCGATGTATTCATAGAAAAGTGATTCTTTTTTAATGACTAGGTACGTTTGCCTTATCTCCGTATGAATCGTTTTGAATGATGAAAATTTTCTTCCTATAGTAGACTCGTAGCTTACTATTATGTAGAAACCATTGCATTCAAAAAAAAACGAGTCTATTATTCAACGAAGAAATATACAAGGCATTACTTTAGGGATTTGTTGGTCTTCTCGAGGATTTAAAATAATGTTTCCAAAGACAATATCTAGGCAGAAGATTGTAAGGAAAAGATTATTCCGCGTATTACTTAATTAATATTTTCAAAATGTGTTCGCGTTTTAAATTTGTGACACGCACGTGCCCTTGAAAGTTGTCAGTCGACTCAGTAATGCGTAGCGCCCAAAACATGACACTGTTTACATTCGCTTTGGATGCATAGAAAGCAAGAACCATATAAATGTGATTAATGATTTCATTCAACTCATTTTTTGAAAAAAATACGTGACATTGTAAAAGTAAATGTTTTGGGAGAGTTGAAGTATGAATGAGTAGAAACATTTAACTGACATTACATGGTTGTTTAATTTGATTAGGATGTTTTGGAAAATAAAAATCGACACTGTAAGCTTTTCATTTATAATGAATTTTCAGGCGTAAAAGTATCCTTGTCATTAGTGATGATTAGAATTTGCAAACAGATAATTTTTATATTTATTCAATAGATAGATATCATTCGTAAATGAATCAAATCTAACTAATAAGAAGTTTCTAAATGATAGATAACCATGTTTATATTTTTCATATGGTTATTGTCCAAAGATGCCCTAGATAACAGCAAAATTTTCAAGCATAAACTCATATAAATAAGTGAATCGCGTGGTACTAAAAATTATCATTTTCTATGATATTTCCGAATTAAACAGAGATAATTAGAAGTTTCTCATCAAGCGCAAGTCACAACCATGTTTATGATTAAGAATACAATGCACTATTATGAAATAACGTTTTTTTCTTTTACAGAGGATTATAGAATTGGTTTCTTTTTTTATAAAAAAACATTTTTGCTTTTGGATGCAAGGTTATATGTAACATGAAAAGAAAAGAAGAGAAAAATAAAATTAAAAACGAGTTTGAGAGGGCACGCATAACGAGAAACATAGATTTGTGAAGAAACAGAAAGAAAAGAAAGAGAATTTTGTTATCGACCGTGTACTCTTTTCAGTGCATTGCGAGTGCATTTAACTGACTCAGACAGAAAGATAAGAAAAGAATTACACCTTGTATCATAATAGAAACAACCATTTTCATTTAAACGTTACATGGAAAGTGACCCTTTACAGACATCCAAGATTAAAACTATATGCCAACTAGTACATTCCCGTGCCTTATGTGCCGTTTGTGGTGCTTTGGCTATTGGTAATATATTATCATTTTTTAATTTTTTTAACGTTAACATATGTTACTGTCTTGCTTGTAGGACGGAATTTCGATGCACTGACATGTTTATCTTGCAAAGGTATTGATACTTTTTTTAAGCTACCTTTTCTATTGGGCTTTTCAATTGATTACGTGTTTATAGATATTGAAGAAAACCTAATGCTTATACTGTACTCTCTTTAATGTCAACCTATATAAGAGAGTAGATTAGAAATATATATATCTAGAAACTACATAATTTTATCGGATTTGCTTTTTTTTGGGTTTACTTTTACACTTGTTCTTAGAAAGAAAGCAGAAAACAACTTCTTTCTCAAAAGAATTTATAAAAATTTAATTTAATTTGTCTAATTTTTTTAGCATTCTTCCGTCGTAATGCTTATAATGATCATGTGAGTTAACACAGATTTGGTAGTTTGCCTATGATATGTTTCTTTTTCTTTCAAGCTTATTTTTACATGTCGAATATCAGGTTCATGCACAATAACAACACTAACTAGACGACATTGTTCTGCGTGTCGTCTTAAAAAATGTTTTCAACAAGGCATGAAAAAAGAACTTATTCGTAGTTTGAGTGCAATCACTCATGTTACATCTGCAACAGTTACGAATAGATCACAATTTCAATTATTAAAACCGACAACTGTAAGTATATAGATATTTACTTGTCACTGAAAGCTAGCTTTGAGCGCAGTGTATTTAAATCGCATGACATTTTCAGGACACCTTAAGACTACAGCTAAGAGTCTAAGCCATAATCCCGAGCTCTACATCATATTGCTCGACTAAGATAATCGAAAAATAGCCCATATAATAACTCGACAATGTGCTATGGGCAATTCCTCTATGAATTCAATCCGCGTGCTTTTCTTGAATGAACATGTCAGGTTGCCTTGTCTAAGCTCCTTTGATTTAATGCAGAAAAAAACAATGCATGCCACCTAGAATATCTCAAAAAATAGACATTTGATTATAGATGTACTATATTTATATAATGAGAAAAAAAAACGATGTTGATTCAAAAGATGCGCTCTGTCAGACACTTAAGCCACGTTCATTTTCTTGCAAACCTAACAAGAGCGCTATTAGTCAAAATGAGGCGTCGGGAAAAATTCTAGGAAGCACGATCAACCAAAGTAGAGAAGAAAAAGAAAGATAAAAAGTTCTAGTCCTTTTTTTTCTTTGAAGAGAACATATCTTCCTAAGTGGAATGTCTGATGGAAATTCATGCCTTCAATGAATCATTAAATGTCAAGGTTTCCTTGCATGGAATGTTTTCTTCAATTTCGATTCTAATAATGAAAATTAATTTTTCGAGGTCGGAATTTAATTTAAAAATTCAATTCTATTATTTATTATTCAGGCTGATGTGCTGTCTCTACATGATCAATTGTCTCTTTCATTGGATGATTGGAATTTCTTGACAAATATTCAAACTTTTTACGAACAGTACTGTGTTCAAAAATTTATCGAATCTCATGAATCTATTTCACTTATACCACCTAAACAACCGTACCGATCACGTATTAAATTACAACGTGTAGTTGAACTTAAATATAAATATACTGCGATTGTTGCTTCATTTATTAAACACGTTCTTCTATCTGATCCATTTAAATTATCATTGAATGATCATTATAATTATGTTAAAGATACTTTTTCCTGTTTATTATCGGTGAATGCAAGTGAACTAATGCAATCGAAAATCTTAGATATTCTTCCATGGGAACATGATCGATTAGCAATAGAATCTGTTCTTTCAGAAGAAATTCTTTATCGTTTAGAAAAAATTTTAAATACTTTCCGAACACATTCACCACATGATCCATTTATAATGAAACTTTTGCTTGTTATACTTGCGTTATCATCTCGAATATCACCATTAATTGCAAAAGAACAATATAATTCAATTGATTTTGATCCTGCACCTAAAAATCTTCTTTCAGGTCAAAATTATTGTTTAACTGTTTTATGGAAATATATGATATATCGCTTAGGTTATAATGATGCTGTAATATTTTCAGTCGGATTTATTCAAAATTTTCTGCATAGACAAATAGTTGAAGCTGAAATATTTCAAATAATACAAAATAGAGATGATCATGGCCAACTTGCTCAACTTATGCAGATGAATTTAAAAGCCTAAGCATATTCTTGTGATATAAAACGGAAATTTTTCAATAAAAGTGAAAAAAAAAATATACAAATGTATATAAACATTTGTTTTGAACGATCTGCATAAAACAAACTTTTATTTATTTTTATTGAAAAATTTATCTAGTAAATATGTTCATAAGAAAACAAAACAACAAATCAACTTTGTCACTTATGTGATCTGCTCAAGTTAGCAAAAAACACTATAATGATGCAAATATACATTAGTAAAGTTGTGCATCGATTATAAGATGTGTCTAAACGTATGGCCTCCTTTTGGATTTAACAAAACAAAAAAATACGATGACACACCCTTTCAACATTTTTGAGTACTGCAGGTGTTGAAGGTGCTTCACTTTCCGTCCTTGAAATTATGTTTATCATCTACTAACCAACTCGCGAGAAACATCATTGGCCTGTAGAGTAAGCATAAAGGTATATAAACATATAGCTAGATGAGAATATCACGAAACGAGTAAGCAAATAAAACTAATAACATAACAAGCATATT
This sequence comes from Rotaria socialis, assembly GCA_905331475.1. Classification (NCBI taxonomy): domain Eukaryota; kingdom Metazoa; phylum Rotifera; class Eurotatoria; order Philodinida; family Philodinidae; genus Rotaria; species Rotaria socialis. The sequence continues at coordinate 101,633 of CAJNYU010001005.1, read as the reverse complement.
ATAGATACAAAAAAGAATTCCTTTCGACGATTGAAAAAAATACACAAGGGCAAAGTTATTAAAAATTTAACTGATTTAAATCGTATATGATTATATCGTTTAATTCAGCATGTAAATTTTCGTTTCAAAATTACATACACTAGATCATGCTTTTAACGTATGACATTTTAGGCTCCTCATTTTATTCTAAAGGATTCAATAATCATCAATTCTCTATAATCGGCAGCGTATTCACATACTATTGAACTTTCAATCAAATCACACTGACCAATGCATTTCAGACTACTTGTTTAAACAGTAATACTCAATCATTTTAAATCATATCGATGAGATGTTCTCTTTCATCGTATATCATCCGTCTAGAAAACAATTTTTACAAGAAATTAACAGTCTTAGATAAAGCATAATAGTAGTGATTGACTCCGCCGTTTTTCAAAATGAGACGATCTCAAACGAATTTCATAATGTCACTCGACATATAATAAAACAGATTAATCTATCGATCACTGAAGAATACACTTACGAGGGAAGGTCACAAAGTGCTCAATCGCTTTTGCGTTGAAACTGCTTACATTATGTAGCTCCCAAGGAGTTATGAATACGCTGAAAATATTTTGGGCGGCCGGCTTATTGTTACGAAAATAGACCATTTCTAAGGTATAGATTTTAGTGAGAGCCTGGATCCCCCTCAGAAACATTAAAAAAATTGATTTTCGAATTTCAACTTGAAACTTTACATCGGAAGGCGCCCTAAGGAGAACAACTTTTTGTGAACATTTCAGACCTTTCAACGTTTTCTATCACTGGACACAGTTATTGGGAAATTTTTATTTTACATCTTTCAAATAAAGCGGCAGATTTTATGAAAAAAACAAATTCAATAGCCAAAAACATTCATGAAACACTATTCTCGTTGAGCTCTATTGTTATATAAAATTTCAAATCAAAATTCGAAAATCAATTTTTCTCATGTTGCTGAGGGGGAGTACGGCAATCATAAAACAATGCCATAAAAATGGTCTACTTTCGTAACAATAAGCTATCCGCCCAAAATATTTTCAGTGTATTCATAACTCCTTGGGAGCTACATAAAGCATGTAGTTTCAACGAAAAAGCGATGGAACACTTGATGGTCTTCCCTGTTAGCATAGTTTAAACTTCATAGAATCGATGGATTCGTCTATGATAAAAAATAATAGATTTGAAAATGAAACTAGAGCCAAATCCGATACTTTTTGCTGATTTTAACCAACATAAACTGTTTCGTATTACAATAATAATATGATCATGCTTTTAAAGTGACCGGTCAGATTACTTTAGAGTCGTTTCCTAACGGATAAATCAGGCTTGTTTCATCAAGCTTTTAAGTTATTCCAAAGTGAACTGATCGATCAAAATCGTTTGCCATTCAATGCTGAAATCAATGATGAGTGCACACTTGAAATTACGATCGACTTCATAAAACACCGAACAATTTCGTGGTGTCATTGAGTATTAACAGAACTAATCTGAATAACTGAATTATGGAACCAAAGAATCAGCTATCGCTTCCTCGGACAGGTTCTTGTTTTGATGTCAGCTAGCTACTGGAAAGGTCTACAAAAGTTGCACAAGAGAAATTCATATATTTCATTACATAGAATCATGAGTAGTTATTGAACTTCTGAATATCCGCTTTTACATTTATTTTGATCGAAATATATCATGAAATATTGTCAAAAGTATGTCAATAGGGATTTATTGACCAGTACATTTTGAGAACAGTTTTTTGAACAAAATCAACCATTAAGATTAATTTGAAAGTCAATTGATTCAATGTTTTGTATCCAAAAATATAGAAGTTCTTCAATGGTTGAAGCTACTGAAACATACTCATTATGAACGTACGTATTCTTCTAAAGGAAACCATGACGCGTTCACGAAAAATATCACGAAATAATCGACTCGTGAGCGTATAAACGATAAAAGACTTGGCAAAATTGAGAGTGTATGCGGCGAGACTTAGTTTAGTAAAAAACGATTCTATTGCCATGCTGTAAATATCCTTTGGTACATTCATCGTTAGTAATGAATACCCTAGAGAACCAATTCGAAGCGAAAGAAAGATCAGCGTCAGACTCACTTGTACAAACATTATCGTAATGAGATGGCGATCGGTACGACCATTTGCTATTCGTTGGAATTGTTCAGGACCTACACGACGTTGCAACGTCTTGATATGTGTCCATGTTAGAATGCTTGAACCAATCATGATAACACAGGGTGTAAGTAGGAAACATACAAAAAAGTAGATGCTGACAAAAATTGAATAGATGTTTTCAAAAGGTACACATAGGAAAACATTGTTGTTTACGTTAATTACTTGTACATCATAACATATAATAAGATGAATGCCGGATAGTAACCAGATGAATGTAGTTATGACAACTGTACGTCGAGCTACTTTTATTCGACTCCAGGCACGATGATTTGCCGATCGTGAAGTCAATAAGCATCGGTCAACTGCAGATAGTGTTAAAAAATAGGTGGCCAAACCTGGTGGAAGAATTGCAAGATAGGTTCGTAATTTGCAAAACCAAGAAGATTCAATAGGCAATAGATTTGTGTAATGATCGAGCATGAGTCGTGTGACACCACCAAACAGAATCGAGATAAGATCAAACACAGCCGAAAATAGTAAATAGAAAGCACATGCATTGCCACGTAGCTGCCTTGAAGTAAATGTGAAAAGATTGCAGAGACCACCACTTGTACCAGCTATAATAGTAATATAGGGTACGAAACGTGTGATCTGATCGATCACATATTTGATTGTAAGTATGTAATTGCTGCTCATGATAATATATGATTGGCTAACTAGATCAAGTAAATTCTGTTGTCTGCCTAGAATCAATTACTTCGTTGTAGCCAAAATTGTATTGATTTCGAATGGAATAAAAAAGCAAACGTCCAAATTCAATTGTGAACTTCCTTCGCAAGGAGATTTTGTGTATATAATATTTTTTTGAATCATCCTATTGCCACATAGGATAAAATCTTATCTTCGATGACAACAAAATAAGAAAACATGCAATCAATGTGACGGCGGCGCTATTAAAAATCAGAGCGGTTGTTTTTCCCAGTCTAAAATAGCTAGGATTTGGTGAAACATGCACATAAATAATCGTTCGAGTTTATGCAGAAACCAATAATGATAAAAGTTCTGGATCTAGAATAAAAAAAACGTACGCGTAATAATAAAATTTTAGTGATATAATGTTTTTATTTTTTAAGAGATCAACATAAAACTCGGCAAGCTCATAAATAGCAATTTACTGATAGGTCAATGTGGTTTTGTTCTTTCTTTCACTTGAAAGTACTCTAAGTAAAGAATCGAGCGAAAAAAAATCTCGTCATTTCAGGAAAAAATAGAATTTGATTAGCCTTGTACTCATCGTCTTCCGATGGATGGATTAATTCTTCCTAGTAAGATTATCCATAATGAGCGAAGACTAACTTCACTTCGGCATTATGTGAGAAAAATGTTCTCGTACTAAGATGAGATTGAAATGAAAAGAACAAATATAGACTAATCTGCGCGTTCTAAGCATTAGTATTAAAGAGAAATTTTAATTTTGTTATTTAGAGCTAATCAGTGACACATTATCGGCAGTGAGTCGGCACAGTTTGCTGTAAACACTTGCTCGTTCCGTCGACCAATGAGCAAACAGATAAGAATTAACTTTTGCTCATATTTCGCAGTTGTAACTCTATATGTATCATCGGTAATAGTAGAACCTCAACAACAGTTGCTATGTTTAAACAGTTTTCTAGAAGAAATTATATTCTTTTTTGGGATTATTTAACTATACGGAGCACTAAATACTATCACTGATCGATTTTATTCTAAAAAAAATGCATTAAGACATCGATCCTACACCTAAATAATATTCCAATTGAAAATAAAATTCATCTGTATCCTCTTCAGCAGCAGTGTTTAAACTCTGACAAAAGAAAATTTCACGCATTTATGTACTAATTACATGAATTGTTATTTCTCATGAGTATACCTCTTTGAAAATTCCTGAGCCGACCTAATTTTTCAAGAACTTTTGCTTTATACTATTACGTAATTATAAAGTTCGTAGAAATTTGCAAAACTTTGAGCCAATTTTAGTTTGAATTTTCTCAAACATCTACTTACACGCTAGAATAAAATATTTCCATGATAGTTCTTCTATTCCAACCAGGCAACCCTAACTCGATTTATAATATAAACGCAAAAGAAACTGATCTCTTAATTTTCTCTTCTCGAACGCGGTATATATTCGTAGTATCATATTGTGCTCACAGCTCAACAGTTCTTTCTTTTTAGCCTCCTTGGCATGGTAGTGCTTACTTGAATATTAATTAGCTACGGCAGAAATTTAAAAATAAAAATAAGCTCGTCTTTTTTTCGTCATTATTTGCATCATTGAGTTTTTAATTAAAATCGACAAATGATATTCTTGTGTATTGCAGCCAGTTTAAAGACCATGACAGTCCTTTATTATTATTGAACTAAACACTGAAACGTCATTTCTCTTTGCTACTTAATTCATTTCACCAAGTTAGTTTCGATTCAATTAAGATTAGAAAAGCCATGACATTTATCTCACTGATCCATCCATTTTGATTGTAATGTTTCTCATTAGAAATTTTTTTGTAAGCGAATTGTAATGTCCGAACGTTTATTGACCGACAACAGCCTTCCAGTAATGAGTAGTTCTACGATATTAACTGACATAGAATTTTTTTACTATCGCTCCGCTTATTTCGGCAGCTTAGTCCTTATTTCAATTAGGATGACAATAAAAATAGCAGCTCTCGTTTACATGATGTTTCGTTACAGGAATAAGAATCCTATTTTAGTTCGAACTTCTCAATATGTTCATTCTCAAATCAATATGCCCGCATTTACTGACACTACGATTATAGAAAAAGTGAATCTTACTTCTATCTTTTGTTTTTTTAGCGCGATATATCTTGTTCACATTAAATTGAAGACCAAAATATGATTTCGATTTACTTCTTCACCTATCCCAACATTAAATGCCTCAGGTGAAAATGAGTGTAACACTCATATCGTGGTGTCATCCTTCTTAGGTACAATTTTTTCGATTAGATCTCACCCGCAGTTGAATTCAATAAATCATCGTTGGTTGCTCTACTTTAACATGCTAATCCTTAGTTTAATTGTAACGATAAGAACAAATTTACCCATCCTAGTTCCTTGAGTGTTCCAGGATAAGAGTTCCCACTTTAATTTCAGTATACGTGGAGATATTATTGCTTAGCTAATTCGCTTATTCTGTGAAGTTAAGCTAATGTCAGCTTATAGCTTCAACTGAAAGTACATCCTGACCCCTGTTACATTATTCTTTTACAAAATATTATTCAGTCCACTTTCGACGATGACTGAGTGTAATATTAAAATGTTCTTTTCAATCCTTATAATTATATTGAAAATATAAAGGTTACAAAAGGTTTATTAGACTTATCTATTTAAATTGAGTTTCGATACGTACAAATAAATTATATTTTTCTTTAAATATCATCCAGCAGGATTTGTGTAATTAAAATTTTATTTCAATCAAGAATATAATGCCACGAACTCACTTTTCCTATCTTTTTCTTTTTGTTGTTGGTTGCTTTTTTCCAATATGAAAAAGGAATCGGTAATGATAAACGAGAACAGTTAAAACAACATTGAGAGAAGAATTCTAAACTATCCAAATTTGAATTCAATGAGGAGTGATGAGAATCAACTAATTAACGATCATCTTTCCCAACCAGATAGCATCTAACAGCTCAATAAATTCAGTAGCTACCAGAAAATATGCATATACTAGAAACGAGCCCTCAAATTCTGAACTATACGTACTTATGAGAAATAAGTATGAAAATCAAAACTAATCCTCTTATTGTTCTGTTTCTATTTATATCACACTCTCGTCATTTTGAAATGGTTCACATAGTTACAGATGGATGGAAAAACATTATAATAAACTATTTAAATACTGAAGTCACAGATATTCCAGATCATAATGAATGCTTTGTACTTGCAATGGATCTAGATCGAGAGTCTTCACTTACAATATGTCGAGTGTGCAACTTCATCAGATGTCATCATAATTTAAAACATGATAAGAGGAATACGTATCATGTAAAAAAACCTACAGAAAACTTTGCAAAAAATATTATTTGAACGAAAAGAATTATTGCAAGATTCTATACATTTGAGATTCTTTCAATTTCAACAATTGCCGAAAAAAAAATATTATCAATAGGCAATATCGGGAGTACTTTTCATTAACTACCTAAATAAAGCAAAGTCTTTTTACTTTTTGGTTGATGTCAATCTGAAAAGTTTATTTGTTGCATGTAAACTGATAAGATTTGCAAATTCATCGTTAACGTTTTGAGTTGAAGTAGTTTCTCTGTGAATAGTAGTCATCATTTGTTAGATGCAATCAAAATATATCCATATGTTAGCTCATTTAAAAAACAATTCAAATCTTAAAATAAATAAATTTGAGAAAGAGAACTCTACATCGAGAATACAGATCAGTGATGGGATCGGTTCGGTTAGGTTCGGTTTGAAGTCTTTTAAACCGATTTATTTATTTTCAATCAACAGATTTTTTTCTGCTGATTAGAGAAATAAAACATAGATCCATCCAATGTTTCTAATAGGAACACTGCATCCATTTTAAAAATAGATGTTGCTAATGACAATAATATATATATGCATGTGTCGCAGAAGAAATCAAAATTCAGGAGAATTTGAAATTTACCTAGGAAAATTTAACCCAGGTCGAACTCGTACGGCGGGAAACGGCAGGAAAACAGTGGAACGTGGAAGCAGTATTCCGGTCGGAGTACTGCGTCCGATTCCCGCGACGATTTTCAGTGTTTCCCTTCAGGATACGGTGGTTTTCGCCACAGTATTCGTTCTTCGGAATCATGGACGTGGGAGACTGTTAATTTAGGTAAACTTGAATTTGGTCGAAAGTAAAAATGTCGAAAATACGAACATTGAAATAAAACTGTGTTGTAAAAGAAGGGAAGTTTAAATGAAGACTGTTTGGAAAAGTGTGTGATGAAGTTGTCATTATTTCACGATGAATATTGACTTATCTTGTTGTAAATTTATGATCCGTCTATCACACTATTGTTCATTCAGTACAAAGAAATGAATAAAGAAGAATACGAGTAAGAATCTTCAATCATTCATTATTCGAGAAATAAAATAAAAGTGATAGCTCCCTCTGCTTCAATATCTATCATCAACGATGATTAATATTTCATTAATTCGAATAAAGAAGGTATAAACTTGAATGGCCATCTGGTGCACTAAAACCGAAACACACAAAAACAACAGCGTTGTATGATATATATATATATAGCAACTATCTCATTACACCATGTGAGCTCTTTAAAGGTTTGTCTTGAATTGTGGTAAAAAAGAAGTTTTAATCAAGCAGATAGAACATTGTTTAAAGATGGATTAACAATCACCCTCAAAAAAGCTTTAGGCTGTCTTTTAGTCTTCTTTTTTAATAATAAACGTTTTGTTTTAACTAACCCTACTGACTGATTCATTTTCACAAAGAAAAAAATGTATGGGAGTGCCACCTCAGTTTCGACATTTTTACTTTCGACCAAATTCAAGATAATCAAAAAAAAAATATATATATATATATATATATATATGATGTGTGCACAAAATATCATTTTAAGAGAAAAACAAATACTCTAATAATATTTCGATGTTACTGAGATATTTAAGACATTTCAATTTCATTCGGTTCGGTTCGAAAAGAACACGAACCGATTCCATCACTGGTTGTTATAATGAGTTATGAGGTACAAAGAAAATCTCTGTTAGTTTTTTGCTCTTCTGATTTTGAACTCAACATCATAAATAAAGAAAATTTGAAATACAATTCATTGCTATTACATATGCAAAATGGATGAATATTATTCTTGTTCTTATTGGCCTGTATCTGTGAGTGTAGCGTGGCATCAGCTGCATCGATTCTTTTCTTTCTTAAGCATTATTCTGTTCCGAGGCAGTATTCTATCAATATCGTCTTGTAACTATGAGAAGTAAAAACTACTTCGTCATCTTCGTGATTTCTTCGATAAATTTAATTCAATGCCAAATAACGAATCAATATGATAAAATATTATCCAATCAACCGGATTATATCGATGCGAAATATATTCCATCAGTGCTTCACAATGATAACATTTATTTAACCATTCAATATAAATGTTCATCTCTAACACCACGTCGTATTTCACTATCAATAGTTATTGAAAGAACTCTGTATCGAACGAATTTAGCTATTTTTCGTCGTTATTGGTTTTGTCATAAATCACCTAATGTTCAACTTCGCTATGTTCGTGTACAGTTACATCGTTCGATAGCATATCGTTCGGATCCCGACTTAAATTTAAAATCGTGGCCGATAGAACAAGGTCAATTAACACTCATAATGTACAAAAACGACCAAGATAAACAAAATGAAATGTTGAAAAAAATTCAATATAATGTAAGATTTTTACCAGTTCATAAACGGCCAAGTATGCGTTCATTTCGATGGCATCCATTGATAAATAAAATCAGAAATTCTATCTGTCCGGTAGAGCCAGGTAATAATATTCTTTAGATTTTATGTAAAATTGAATCAAACTATATTATTTTCTTTGAATAGAAGTTATACGAATAATAGAGTATCCATTGGTACTTACAGGTCGTACTTATGGAAAACACTTCGTACTTCCAACGTATCACGATTACGGTATTCGATTGGAACAAAAAATAAGATTAACAAGGCCACGGTAAATTTATAATTGTCTAGAAAAAAAATGTATTTAAAATAGATAAATATAGATTTTCAATCATATTTTGGTTATATATTGATGAATATTATGCTTCAGGATCGCTTGCGATTCATAGCGCTATTCTACAATATGTAACATTCAATAATACATATTTAACGCCAGGAATTTTTCTCAATCGAGAAGGTAGTTGTTCAAATATATTGCGAAGCTCAATTATGCAATTATTCTTCTGATTTCAGGTAAAATTACCGTCACTATGTTTGGAAATTTATATGATCATAGGGGAACTGGAGCACGAACTGTTGAGTCAATAGTAAAAAAAGATTGGTGTAGAGTGGCTTTCATTGTTGATGAATATAAAGTAGATAAGTTTTCATTTTTGAAATTGAATTTTACTTTAGTTTATATTATAGTGGAATGTTTATATAAATTGCCTTCAAACTTGGGATAAACCTACAATAGCTGCACATGAGTAATATTCGGATGTAATTCTATTTATAAACGATGAATGATTATCTATTTTAGTTCTCCTATTTATTATTATTTTGATGATCAATTGGGAACATTCATTGTAGGCGGTAATGATCTAACGCCGTCATTTCGAGGATTTATTAGTCAATTAGATATCTATCGACGCATAGCTCTTACATATGAACAAGTTTGTTGTCTATCTATTGTTTCGACTTTTAATTTACTTATTCTAGTTACCGAAAAAGCTTGATCATTCATTTATGCCATATTTACCGTCTATAATACAAAACTCAAGTGAATGCAAACGCCATTTGAATTCATTTACACAATCTCGAGAACAAGCTGATCTTTTTAATAAACGTATTCAACAAAAATGTAGGTTCTTAGCCTATATATATATGTACACGATACTATTCTATAAATGTTTCAAATCAATTGATAGTTACGTGTGATGCTCAGCCATTTCTATTGAAGAAACCTAATCGACAATGTTTGCTTGTTCGTGCATGGAAAAATAATTTATCGTTACCAGCAGCATCGTTTACTGATACTCGCTATCGAATTTATCGAGCTTTGCGACGACGAAAAGTACAATCTATGTTGGATGTAGCTAATAAACTTTATGATTTAACAATGGAAATTCTTGTAAAAGATATTTTATATAATTAAATGAAATCTATGATTTTAATATGTATTTTTTAGGCAAGCGATGATTTTGATTCATTCTGCAATCTTATTATTAGTTGGTCTGAACAAGCTATATGTTATGGACATCCATCAGCGCCGTCTCTTCTAGCTACGTTTCATCGCTTTGGTCTTTGTGGTCTTGAATCAAATTCAACACGAGTATGTGGACCGTTTGTTTTCTTTTACAAAGTACTTTCAAGTAAATAATCAATAATATACTGTTGAACTTGAGGTTCAAGTGATTGATACTTCGTTTCGTTCACAGGTTCAATCATATTCGAAAAATTTGTTAGTCTTTTAATTACGTGTTCAAGTAGTTGATCCTGAAAAAATTCTCGTAATAAAATCAGATCAATTAATAATGAAACTAATGTAAGAACGCCCATCATATAAATACATATAGCAAATATTTGAGCTTTATGTACTGATTCTAAACGAAACTTCGATAAACATGAAGATTCATAAGATATACCATTATGATTAAAACATGATGATGGAAGTGAAATCTGTAATTTAGTAAAATCTGATGTACCCGTAAGACCACAACAATGAAGACGTCTATGAACATTGTCTAATATAGTATCAAACGTAATATTTATCATTGGAGAGAATTTTTCATTATGATACAGATCATCATATGATAGTGATTTATTATTTGATAGGCGAGATGAATAAGTTAATAATGCATAATCATAATGAGCCTAAATAAAATTATGAATACAAATTTTGATATAAGAATAGATTATTTGACTTTAAAAAACAGTGAAGCTGGTGCACAGATTTTTTTTTCGTCAAAAAATAGAACGGAGCCAATAAGTAATGAACACGAATGGCTAAGTAAAAGAAGTATTCCGTGAATGCTAAGAAAAAGTTTTGATTCAAAATAAACAGCAGTTATGCCATACAAAGCTATGAATACGATTGATATTGAACCACCAATGCAAATAGATATAAGAAAATAAAAATCACTGATAATAGTTGATTTTTTTGGTGCATACTTTTGATGATTACTTATTGTTATGCGTTGTGCTGTAAGAATTGATAAAACTAATACTGTAATAGCAAGAATTATAGTTAATAAACTTAATATATAGTGTAAAAGTTTAGTTAAATCGAAAACAAAACGATCCATTCTAATGTCTTTTTTCTCATTATTTGAATAGGCGCTTGAATTATTATTTACGGGTGCATTACTTAATGATCGAATTAGTTTACTTGCACTTGGACATCGACATTTTTATGGACTTGATGGTGTTCCTCTCGACTATGATATTGCATATGGTTTGTCTATGTAACTGTTGATATTAGTTATTCGTCTATTTTTTAGTTTATTATCAGCAAATGGCTGAAACATCGCGACAAGAATTATATTATCCAAAAGCAGGCGAAGTATTTTAATAACGATTTTTTCGAATCTTCTGAGAAATTCACTGACAGCATTGTTTTTTAATCAACATAAATAAAATATTTATCTAGGCATCTATGGAGTATATTCTTCTTACTGATGAGAAACTTATTGGTGAACTTACATTTGATAAAAGTGATTCATTCTACTGGCTACGACAGCAAGCAAGACGTGGTGTTGCATCAGCTCAAGTAATTTTAGATCAATAATTTTCTTGTTTTAGAAATAAAAATAATCTGTGTTTTTATTTAGCAACATTTAGGTTCATTGATGTATACTGGCCGAAATGGTTTAACACGCAATATTCAAGCTGCTGTAGAATATTTTCGTTTGGGTGCTGCTCAACATGATGCTTCTTCGCATTTTGGCTATGGATTAGCGCTTCTTAAAGTAAATTTCGGTTTTCTTAATCATGATTGATCTATAGAACCTGTCTAGGGACACGGTACAAAGAAAAATGTAGCTGAAGCTATTCAACATATTGAAAAAGCTGTTGAACATGGTTATCTTGGCGCTAAAGTTGCTTTAGGTTTTCTATCGTAAAATCTCATCGAACGCTGATTCTAATTTGTCTCATTTTTCTTCAAGGATATCACGCATATGAGATAGAAAGAAATTATACAAAAGCAGCACAATATTGGAAAGAATGTTTTGATCAAACTCATGATGCTCATTGTGCGCATAATCTTGTTAGTATTCATTGTGGTTTTCTTGCGTGTGTAGAATTAATAATGACATTTAATTTAGGGTGTTATGTGGACAGCAGGCCATTATCCTCCGAATTATGTTGTAGACCATGTTCAAGCTTGGCAATACTATTCGTTTGCTGCACAACGCGGACAAGTCGATTCAAAAATTGTTGTAGCATATTATAATGCTCGTGGTGGTCATCCTGTTATTATCAGAAATCCTCCTCTTGCTGCTATGTATGTTGAAATATTCAATAGATATGTGAAATAAGACTCCATTTTTTTAAAAGTTGGTCATGTAATGTTGCTGAAGAAAGCTCATCGGTAGGCTCTGTTGTTCGACGAGCACTCGAAGGTTATCGAGATCGGCGATGGTACAAAATATGATATTCCATTTTAAGATATTTATACTCGTATATTCCTAGGTATTCATCATTTGTGTTTTATTTGCAAGCTGCATTGGCTGGTATTGAACTTGGATATTTTAATGCTGGATTTTTATGTAATGAATTAAAAGAATTACGCTATAGAAAGTCAAATGATTGTATCGAAGAATTACTTAATCGATATTTACTGGTACATAGACAAAATGTAAACGTCGATTCTTATGCTTTATTGAACGTTGCTGAATATTATCAATGGAAAAAAAGAAATTTTACTAAAGCCATAGAACTTTATGTTCAATTGTATAGAAATGGCGATGCTCAAGTAACAACATTGGACTCGTAGACGTAATAAAAATATGCTTATTTGTTACCAATCTATTTAGGGTTTATATCATCTGGCTCAAATAGAAGAAACTAATCCGAACAATACAATACCATGGCACGTCTGGGTTCAAGTTGGTGTTAGATTTGATGAAAAAACAATAGCAAATCGATATCGACGATTACAATTTGTTTATCAGCAGTATGATTCATTCGATAGGGAGTTTTGTTTTTGCCATTAAGCCTATCGGAATTATTGAACACAATTTTTTCGCATCATCCTCAACCAAATTTTTAAAACACGCTAATCATTGTTTGTAGGCTCGACTAATTTTCTACTTATCATCAGATTAATAGATTTTACCACTACACATCCCTATTCTTGTACAAAGTTCAATAGTTCGTGCTACATTATCAATGGAGCAACATATTCATTATTTCATATCTTATTCTTTTCTCAATAAAACCGATTAGAAATTCCCCCTGATGAACTATGTAATTCAGCGCTCAAGCCGAATTGTAAAATTATGTTTTTATTTATAGAGCTAACGTTCAGTTTAGGTGTTTGACTTTTGAAGATCTCTCCCTTCCTTCTGATACTTGCCACTAGACTGATCGCGACGTATCGATGTGGGATTTCTTATATATAATTTTTGTTTTTAGCTGTCGACAATTGAAGACAGAAAAGTCTGATGAATCGTATGTTCCTTGTACATTAGCCTATTTACGAATTTCAATGCTTATTCTATTGACTGAATCATCCAAGGTACTAATTTTTGTTTATATTAGAGTAACTTCATCATATCTATGTTTTAGTTGATTTTAACAATAATTCTCATGATATTATCAATATTCTTATTTATATTCCGAACATAAAGTGATTTTGTTTTCTATATTATATTGTGATCGAACATTGGAATAATAAACTTTGATTTTGTTATTTTATGCAAACTATTGACTTTTATTATCTGACAATTTTTTTTTATGAAAATACATATATATATATATATATCTGACTATTTTGAGAGTTTTAGACAAGAATGAGGTCATCGATTTTGAAGTCAATTGAAGAAGCTAATCGTCGAACATAATCACTTGAACTTGTACACCGATATTTTGGTTCGTTCAAATTAATAGTACCAGTTTCATTTGAACCTCCGACAAGTTCAATTAAACGCATCGATGTTAATAAAGCTAGTTGAGTGTAGATTTGAGTTGTCAATGGAACAGTATCACCTATTAATGAAGAATGAATAGCAAATAGACGATTGAGTGCTATCGGCTTGTTTGATGATAATGGTAAATATTCGAGTTTTGACGATTCGAGTTGTGTTCGTTTATGCATGATTTTACCTCGTCGACTCTTTTTACCTTGACTTTGTTTATCATATAACATGTGATCATATTTTATCGGATTTTGTGTTGCTAAATAGATGGCAATCAAGAGAAATTTCGCCGATAATGGAAGATCACGTCCATTGCTATTATTAACAGTAGCGATATGAGATGAATTATCAGTTTTTTCTTCGTCAGCTGTATGTGTATCAAGAAATTGTGGAATACTCATTGAACGTGTATAGACAGAATTGAGAACCTAAAAATTAATTTAATAAATTCGACTTTAAATTGACTCAATGAATGAATTTACCTGCATGAAAAATTCTTTTTGATAAAGCAATCGGTAATCATTGTTGCTTCCATCATCGTTCGCTTGTTTTCTTGCATTATTACGAAGAAAATCTTTTATGCACATCGTTGACATATCTTTCAGTTCGACAAGATCATTTGTTACAGTATAAAATACTTGTAATGCTAATTCAATTATAATTTGCAATTGACCAAAAGAAGATGGAAGTATATCTTGTTGCTCTAAACAAAATAATTTTAAATTCGTCCCTCCGCTTTTCAATTTCGATTTATTAGCGTAGCTATCTCAGTGGACTCGTCTTTTTTTTTCGCCCGAAATCATCAAGATATTCCAGAGATTATTAAAGCTATACATGGGCGACATTCATTAATTTTTTTCTTCAGCAAATACTTTCAATATATCTGTAGCTTAACAAAACTGTCGTATCTAAACCAGTGTAAAAATTCTCTGATATGCAAAAAAGGAAATTAACGTGACAAGAATAAAACATACGTGTTAAGATATTTTGTAATATTACTACAATTTCTGTACGAGTATAAGCCGGTACAAATATAGTTGTAGGTAATAGTACACCCAATTCTGCCTCAATTTGTTTCATTGGTGGTAGTTGATAAAATTGTTGATGACCAATTAATATAAGTGTATGATGAAAATGTCCTAATGTTAATTCATTTAATTTAAATAGAAGATAAAGTAAATATCCTGTTGTATCATAATTTAATAATAGTTCAATATGATGAAGTACAACAAAATAGTGTTGTTTCGTTTTTTTCTTTTTAACGTTGTTTACATCTTGAATCGATAAGTCACGTAATACTCGTACAAAATCATTGAAGTTTTTCATTGATGGAATTGAATCTGTGGACAATAATGATATAAATGTATGATAAAACATATTCAATGAATGTATTTCACGACAATCAAACCATAAAGCGGAATGATTATGTTTATCCAGTGCATGTTTAACAATGGTTGATTTGCCTGTATTATTATTTCCATGTACGTAAACATGAGATGGATACGGTATTGTAGGATTTGGAGAAAAAAGTTTTTCTAATGACGAATAAATCGATAAACGTGATGAATAACTATCTGGTAATGACATCTGAAATATAGATTATTCAGAGTGTTCATCGATTAAATTTATTTATTTTTAAATATTATATTTCACAAGACACGAAAAAGCGTAAGAGATATGAATAAAAGAGAGAAAATAATAATTTAACAATATCAGGAAAAAATGTATCACAGTAAATCCAGCGTCCCTTGTGATAATAATTATAACTGAATAAATACAGATGGAATTTGGCCAATTCGATCATCGCTTTTTCGAGGTTTGCTTCATCAAATCATCAATCTAAAAGACGATAACAACATATACTGACAAGGTAACTAAGGCAAAGTAGAGAGGTAGTGAATTTTCTTAGAGATATATTCTTTTAACAGATTATTGGAGTTTGCTCAAGAAAAGTCGATTTCAAATTTTAAGGGCACAAACAATCTCGTATTTAACTTTAATTGGTGCTCGAAGACAATATAGTGAATCATTCTGGGATCAAATGTATTAACTGAAATAAAGAGAAACATGCCTCAGGAAAAATATTTTAAGTGAGAACCACCATGAGCTTGTTTATAATTACCTTCTAGTTGTATTATTTATGCTTTTTCTCTTCCCTTATGTCAACATGTTTTTTTTTTATTAATTATTTTAAGACGTTTCGGAGATATTTCTCTCATTCTTCAGTTGTATTTTATCTGGTGTTATGTGTTTGTTTTCGTTATTTACAGTACGTATCTGACTATTCCTTTTCTTTTTCTTTAATAGTGGAATGAAATGACAAGACGGTAATATTGGTCGAAAAAACTTATGTTGTTACGGTTCATTCCACTATTAAAGAAAAAGAATAATCAGATACGTATTGTAACTAGTAAAAACAAGCACACAACACCAAATAAAATAAAACTGAAGAATAAGAGAAATATCTCCGAAACGTCTTAAAATAAGTAGTAAAAGAACCATTGAAATAAAGGAAGACAAAAAGAAAAACAATACACTTACAATGACCTTCTAACTCTGTCTGATTGTACTGTGATTATTTAAACTTTTACAAAAAAAATAGTCTCTAGGCGCGAGAGAGAAATCCATGAATTTTCAGGTCAAAAATAAAAATAGTTGATTTCAACTGTGATAAGTACCGCCAAAGACCTGTGGTAAATATTTCAGTTCTATCCGACAAAATGCAAGACGAATTATGAAAATTAAATAAATAATTTTTCAACACGAATGCTAATTGTTATATCATCTAACAAATAAACTAACCTGGGCTCGGTAAAGTGTTTTAACATCTACTAGATCAAGTTTTAGTTCTTCAGCTTCTTCTTGTTTTTCTCCATACATCGTCAAAAGAGCATCATATCGTTTTTCTAAATCCTATAGGGTAATAAATGAAAATAATAAAACTACTAGTATTCAATTTTTTCTTATCCTACTTTATACTGTTCAGTAAGTACTGGATAATTTTTTGTTTGTTGCTGTAGTTTTTCATTTAAATTCGATAGGTTAACTAATTCACGCGCCATTGATTCTCGTGTACGTTCTAAATCTGAAATTTCACTCTAAAATATAAATGTATATAATTTAAAAACGAAACATATATAAGAAATAACTCGTTTTACTTGTAACAACGTTATTTCTCCTTCCTTCTCTTTTAATTGTGCTTCCAAACTTTCAAGTACAGCTATAGCACCTGTATTTCTTAAAGTTTCGTATACACTTGGTTTCGGTGTTAAAGCAAACTAAAGTAGAAATAAAAAGTTCATTGAAGTTTCGGTCGAGATTTTATACGTTCTTCAAATAGTGTCTATCATGGCCTGTGAGCGAAGTGAACCGCAGTTCTATTCTTTTACTTCAATACTTATTCAAGATTGTGTTTCAAAAACTAATATTCTTACTGGAGAACGTTCAAATGCGAATGATAATGGTGTGTCATGTCCACCAGATGAACGTCGACTACGTTGTTGTTGAAGTGTTGATTCAAGAGTTGAACTGGAACGGCTCATTGAAGTTGTGTCGAATAGATTTTGCTAGAAAACAACAAATTCTATGGTATTAATTCGAGAGAATTGTTGTTTTTTTACTTGTTCTTTTAATGCATCATTAACAATTTGTAATCGTTTTAAATCGCTATCATATCTTGATTTTTCAAGCTCAGCATCCATTTCAAGTTGTCGCTGAACATAGAAAATAAATAAAATAAAAAATTGAAATGTAAATATGAACTTTTTCTTGTATGAGGCTATTGATTTGTTGAGTAAATGCTTCCTGCATTGTATCAATTTGATGTTTTTCTCTGAAGAAAAAAAGAATTTAATAATTTATACAACTCGATCTGTATTTTACCTTTGCTTAGAATCTTCGAAATTTGTGATTTTCATTTTAAGAATATCAACTTCGGAAGTTAAACGTGTTTTATCTTGTTTAAATGTTGACAGTTGTGCTTCAGCTAATTTCCATTTAGCATTCGCTTCTAATAATGTTTCATTGGCTACACGTTCATGTTCAACACTTATGGCATAGTGTGCTTGCATTTCAGCTAAAACAAATGCAGAATACTAAGATGCATTGAAATTGTTATTCTTCACGTACCGAGACGATCAGTTAATTGACGTTCTGTTTTTTCAAGAGAATTTATTTGTGTTACATATGTTGTTTGTAGATTTTCGATTTGTCGAAGAAGTGGACGTGTAGCTAAATAAAATTTAAAAAAAACATGGCTATTATCTCAATTATAAATCTAAGAAGATCTACCATTGGAAATATTCTGTGTCAATTCTTCATTTCTTGATTCGGCTTCTTGAAGTCTCTATAAGAAAAGTAATTTTCATTTATTTCGATTCACTAAGCATTTCGATAAATATCCATTGAACGATTACTCAAATAGAATTACAACTAAAACTCATGGAAATATATACACGAGGCGGATCGATATGATTAGAATTACTCATCATTTTTTCGTAAAATCGAAAAAGCAAAGTCCACTCGAAGAATCAGTTGACTTTTTTTGAAAGATAAAGTACTATTTTATGAATGAAAGTAATTAGAATTGGGATAAATAAATTTGAATTTATCAACTGTTGCCTGAAGGAAATAAAAGCATACTTGACGGAGGTCATTAATTTCTTGTCGTAGCATGTGTTCTTTTCGACTCAATTGAGCTTCGCTACGTTGAATAGAATGTCTCAATTCGTCGATTGTCATTTGTAATTTTTCTTGTTCTTGTCTTGATAGTATGCGTTCTTTGTCAAGAGCCAAACGAATTTCTTCTTTCAGTAATATTTCCGCTGACAATGTGGCTTCAACGACTTTACTTTCTGTTGCTGCTTTTGTTTTATTTAATTCGGATATTTCTCTAAAAAAATAAAATCAATCAATAGAAAAAGAGAAGAGTAGCCTGTTTTTTGTTCGATTTACTTGTAAGAATTTTCAAGTGCAACTTTTGTACTACGAATTTGCTCTTCAGCATCTTCATATAATGATTTTATTGATAGGCATTCCTTCTCATAATGTATTGCAGATTTTTCAAGCTTCTTAAGGATTTCTAAATATATTGAAACGATATAAAAATAAGATATAATTCAATGAGTCAATGCACCTTTCGATTGTTTTTCATTTTCTTCTTTTTCCTGTAAATTTTTCTTTGCTTCATCTAATTCGGTTGTCAATTTATCGATACGAACGCTATAGAAAATTATTTCAATATTAAGCCGTAGGAAATAGGAAACCTACTTAAGTGACGTTATTTGAGTTTCATTTTCTTTTTCTTTACTTCGTAGTTTTTTTATTATATTTGTATGTTGTAGTTGAGTTTTTGATAATTTGTCACCTTCTTCTAGTAATTGTTGTATTTGTTCTTCTTTCTCACGTAATACAGCCATTGCATTACCAGATGATGTTGAACTAAATAGAGACTTTTCTTACTTAATAAATAGAGTATGGCATTTTAAATACTTTTCAAATAGTTGTTTTTGTAATGTATCAAGTTGCTTGCGAAGTCGATCACGTTCCTTAATAAAAGAAAGTGTCTCTTTTACACAATGTGAATTTAGTTCTTAGGATTTTTCTACTGTTCATCAATTTATTTTTATTGCTAAAGCTGGTAAATTCATATTTGAGATATTGAGTGTTACAAAATTATGAAAAATTCCCGCTTATGTTTCAACTTCATTATGATATCAAAATTATCCTAAGTTCTGTATGATTCTTAAAGTTTTATAATTCAATCAGCTTATTCAAGTTATGCGAGAATTCAATGAGAAAACCGATATGAACAAAAATACGAAATATTTTACTTGTGCAACATTTTTCTGTTCTTCAATTTTCATCGAGAGATTTTCAATTGTTTGTTGAAATTCATTTGTCAAACGCGATGAACGTTGTTCTAATTCTGTTAATGATCTATTTACCGAAGGAAATAATATTTAGGTTGCGAATCTGTTTTGCAAAAAATTTTACTGTTTCAATGATTGATTGGTTCGATGTAATTCATCAGATTCATCTGTTAGTTTTTTAAAAGCTTGGTCACGTAATTCAAGACGTTCTTTTAATTCGCCTACTTCCTGTTTTATAAAAACAAAAAATAAAGAGAAAGATTTTTGTATATGAAGTAATAATGTAATCATCACAAACTTTCGAAGTTTCGGACGTAAAAAACTCTAAATTAACAGAAATATAAAACTCAAAAAATTACAAAACATCAATTGCATACTTTGCTGATCGTCGTCATTCTCTTCATTTGGCTAATAAAAATTTTTAAAAATAAAAATCTTCGAAACAGATCAATAACCATTCTTACATTTTGATAGTGATTCTTTTCGGTAGCTGCTTCATCGATTAGTGTTGACCATGATGGTGCATCGAAATTCGATGAAGTACTCTTATCAATATTGTCCATAGGTAACCGATGATGATATTTCAAATTGGTTGAATGCGTTGGAAAACGAACAACGACCTAGATTTATTTCAAACTTAAGTAAAGTTTAATAGCTCTATTTGAAGTCAAACCTCGCGTACAACAGGTCGTCGAGCATCGCGTAATTCTCGACATTTATCAAATGTTTCTGTTGTACTTTGAGGTAAGCCGCCAGTAACACTTGGACATGATATTATTTCAATGTCTGACGATGCACATGATGTTTGTTTACCATCATCTGATGATGCTTTGCTATTCTAAATATTTAAATAAATAACAAAAGATTCGTTTTATTGTCTTTATCCTATGAGAAAACTGACTGTATCGTGTCCATTCGATGATGATATTGTGTGAGTCGGCGAGTTTGATTGTTCCACGAATGCGTTGGTATCTTCTTCGTCTGTTGAAACAGTTTCTAATGGTTGTTCTTTATCATGAACTGTTGTTATAACAGATGTTGATGTTAAATCATCATCAATGATTGATGCTGTTGAAAAATTATTCGGTGGATATGATGATGTATACAATAGAGATGAGGAGTCATTGTCATTTTTATCAAATGATGATTGTTCACCGTTGCTTCTAAAATTGAATTCGATTGTTACAAGAAAAAATAAATTCGATAGTGATTTTGTTTTCTACTCTCAAAAATTCAAACCTAGTGAAATCTATTGATTATGTGGAATAAAAATAAACTATTTTATGAGATGATCAGTGGCTATTCAAAAGTATGATACGAAAAATTCATAGATTCTACAAATAGCAATGATTGGACTTGTTTTTTCTATATCGTCATGATTGAATGATTGTCTAATACATATTTTCGATTCGGTTTGATACAAGATCGACATGATTAGCGCCAATATACGTTGAAAGTGAATCTTATTATAACAATTATGCTTAGTCCTAAATCATATTTTATTTTTTCATGTCAATATAATAAGGAAAAACTATAGTTAGATTGTTGTGTCCTATCTGCTTATCATACATACTCTGTTGTATCGTTGTCTCGGTTATTTATCCAAGAATCAATCACACCACGTTTATCGGATGTTAACGATTGAATGGTTTCAGATTGTACATTTTCATTTTCGTCATTTATAAATAATGATTTTTCATCAAGCATAGTCTCCATCACTGGATCAATCAGAGTCGATTCAGATGATGGAAGACTTAATGCTGGCTGCAATGAATTAGCACTGTCACTACTAGAACTTTCTGTTATAGTTGATGATTCAGTTAATGATGTTGATGATGGTACTTGTTGTATTTCAACAGAATTCGATGTTAACGATGGTGACTGTACTTGTTGTGTACCAGTAGATTCTGGCATAGATAATGATATTTGTATATCAGTAGATTCTATTGTTGGTATTTTCTCGTCTTCATTTTTATTTTCTTCAGTTGAGATTAAGTCTGACTGTGATTCCGAAGGAATCTAAATATTACATAGAAAAGAAAGCGAATGAAAATCAATTCTTCTTCTTTATCTCATTTTATTTTACTATTTGCGACGCATTGCTATGATCTGTCCACGAATTCCAATTTGCGATTGAAGTATCTTTCTCTATTTTGTTTTCTACGACTGGTGTTGCAGGTCTTGGATTACTGAGAAATGTCGAAAAAAAATCCTCAGTGGATATTGCCGTTGGAGGAGGCACAGGACTATTTACTACCAGATTAGTGCCAACTAAATGATTTTACAGAATATTATTTTGAAAATCTGGAGTTTTAACATAATCAGTTTTACCTATTGGCTGTTGTTCTGAGCCAGGAGTACCGTCCTTTATATCTAGGACTTTGTCTAGTTAAATAAAAATTATATTGAAAAAACAATGACAGATATGATTTTATTTTTACCGATTTGTTTTTGTGCATTTATTAAGGTACTTGCGGCTAATTCTTTCAGTCTATTAGGATCGATACTACTGAACCAGCCAGACATGATTACGCTCCGTGACTAAAATGCAGTAAACAGTGTTGTGATTGATAAAACAGAACCAATGTCGAACAGGATAATTTATCCAGACGGAAGTAAAGATTCTATTGGACAATGCATTAAGCAATATATATTGAAGAATCTGTAAAGCATCACTAAAGAGGACTATAGTATAAATAAATTTTGGAAATGGTAGCCTTAGTAATAACGATCGACCAAAAAAATAGATTGAATTTCTCATAAAATTAATAATAAAGACTCATGTTAATTATGATGACTTTTATTATGTAGGAAAAAGTGAAAATTGAGCTCAAAATGTTTCACCACGCAATATGAAACAAAAATAATCGATGGCTATTATTTAAATTCAGAACCAGCGTTTCTAACAGCAGGTATCAGCCTTTGTTACAAAGTATCATGATACTTGCTCTATCGATTTGATACTCTGTTTTACACTTTGCTCATAAAAACAAAGTATCAAGCGGATACGTGCTCAGGAAAGTTTACACTCTGCTTTTCATTCTATTCTATGGAAATTTCGAACTCCTCAATTTTTTATCAATAGTGATTTATAAAGACATGTATAGTGAAGAAGAATATGAAGTTGAAGGGGTTATATGTTGAGTAGATACAAAACTGTTTTCTTTTCGGTGAATAGTACAGTGCGTATTTTGTTGTTTTATTTCTGTTTCTAACTTATCTATGAAATAGCAGATAAACCATTTTTTTTATATAATTTAATCAGATACTATTCTTTGTATATTTTATATTTGAACTTAATAATAACAAATATATATCAACATTTTTTTTTCAATCTAAACGGAGCAATCTATACCTTGGATACTTTATGATACTTTGTTTGAAAAAGCAAAGTATCATTTTGCACTTAGCTTGCGAAAATACTATGCAGTTTGATACTTTGTTTTAGATTTCTATTAGAAACGCTGTTCAGAACACCTTTACACTAGTAGGTCTAATTGATAATGAATACCAAAGAGTGAGGGTGAGCGCATCAATGAGCGTGAAAGTCGCACTGACGTGGACTCCAAGAGGTTTCTATGCTTATGTTACAAATAAATGATATACATATAACGATCGCACCATGTTATTGTTCGTATGAGTATTAATACAATATATTTGAATTTGTTCGAGTCCACGACGAACTTTTTGAAGGTGAGAATATCATTTCCTGAATAATTCAATGAGTTGCATCTAATGGTGCTATTCATGAGGTAGCACACATTTTCTAGTGGATGATGATACTTTTAGTATTACTATCACTTATTTGAATTCATGTAAATTTATGCCGTGTGTTTCGAATGTGCAACTCTGCATTTTTTGAACATCTCAACTCACTGTATTTCAAGTTAGCACAAATTTTTTAGTAGATCGTGGTGATATTATTATTATTGCTATAATTTATTTGATTTTGTGCGAGCTTATGAAGGAGTTGTCACCTGAAAAAATAAACAAAGTACAAAATTTTGCACATTTTGAAAAAGATGTGTTTTTCTCGAAAAACGGCATCTTTCAACTATCTCGTATTTTTCGACCGGAAGGAAGTTGTTGCTAAAACTGAAAAGTGGGTTCTCGCAATCAGCAGTTCGCGCTCTATCAAGTGATCTAGAAGAAAAACCGAAAAAAAATTTTACTCGAATTTCGCATCGCCTCTACCCTACATTGAATTTGACTTCCAATGAATAAAACAAAATAATAATTAATGCCTATAAAAGGAGATCTCAACTAAGATAAAATATTATCAATTTTTGTCTTGAATTAAAAATTGAATACTCACGTTGCAACAAAAATTTTCTTAGACAAAGTCAACCGTTCCAATATTCGCCAATATATTCACGTAAAAAATGCCGAAAATGTTCTAGATGAATCATCAAATTGTTTGTCACCTGTGAAAACGAATTGTTTTGTTGTTGATCCCCTTCTTGATGGGGATGCATCCAGCAGATTCTAAAAGGGTGATGATGGTAGATGTGGTCCAAGCACGAAGTTTTGCAAAAAAAATCGCCAGAATTCAGCAGAACATCTGCTTCGAAAGGAGTACGACAGCATTTCATCTATCCGTTTTGAATTCGTCTCCGACTTTTGACATTTTTTTACATACTATTATCATTTATTGTTGACATAATAACACTTCATTCTTTCTTTGCATGTAGAGGTGTAAGCCGAATGACTGAATCGCCGCCGCCGTCGGTGAACCAAAAACGTTTTTTATTTCCGAGTCGTCGCCGCCGCCAATGGATGAAAAAAGTTTTATTTTTCGAGCCGCTACCGCCAACCGAGGCGTCAACTCACACCTCTATTTGCATGCAATCAAATTTCTTTAGGTCGCTGACCGAATGCTTCAATAAGCTTGTTTCGACGTTATCGTATGTTCAACATTTTCTTCTTCGCCGTTTTTTCGCTATTTTTACCTTCGAACACTAAATATTTAAAAGAAAGGCACACATAGAATGAATTCAAGGAGTTAACAATGAACAGAAGTACCCTCGAATCATTACCCAACGAAATTTTGCTGGTTATATTTGGTTATTTATCATCATTTGATCTTTGCAAGCCTTTCTTGATGCGAAAATGCTCGCATCGAACATCTTCTGACTTCTATGCGTCACTCATTAGATGTTGGTTCAATGCATTATGATCAATTGTGCCGATTTCTAAGCGAACGAAACGATCACACTAATCGCTTTCTTGCTTTAATACATACTGCTGTACTTCGTGACTCATCCGCCTGTATGATGTTACATACCCATTGGGGAACAAATGGTTGCTATCAATTAAGAAGCTTCTTATATTAAATGCAGAAGATTATCAATTTTATTGCGTTCATCCAATAATAATGCCACTCTTTTCTGTCAGCAATACACTACGCCATTTGCATATCGTATTTAGCACGCCTAAACACTCGTATTCTTCAACACTTTCTGCGCTCGTCTTTCATCATATTTCAGTTCACACTATGATATTAGAAGTCGAAAAGAGTACGTTAAATAGTAATAATAATAATATGATATACGATTTTACAAGATATTGCTTAATAGTTGCAATGCTATAAAATATACTTATTCTATTAATAGATTTCAAATAACTAGTTAAACTTACATTGTGTTGATGCATTAATACGCTTGAGATAGTCACTTGTGTACATGTTTTGTTTTATTTTCAAAACCTACTGTATTTAAATTTCATGGAGAACTAGAAAAGAAATCGAATAATAGATTAGTTTGATTAGAAATTTATTCAATTCGATTTAATCGAATTCGTATCTTAGCTTTTTTTTTAGTCTTAATTTTATTACGGTCTAATTTCGATTTGATTCTAAATGATAAAAACCTTTGAAGTTACAAAAGGGAAATTTTTAATTTACTTTTTTTTTAAAGATAATGGTAGATAGTTGAAAACGAATTTTCATGAAACAAACGACGCCCTATGTACGACTTAGTTGAAATAGCTTTCCTAGTTTCGTATTATTATTATTATTATTATACATTAATTTTTATATTTAGGTCACAATTTTTATCCGAACGAATTGATAAAACTTTTCCATAATATGCAACCACTAAATTGGCCAAATACAGCTCAACTAACATTAAGTATTCAACATCCAAACGAACTTGCTCTTCTGTCGAAACGTGATGCTCTACCTGCAATCGAGCATTTAAATATAACTAATGAGGAAAGGCGTTACTGCTCGACTATTACGTCAACGTGAACCAATATCTAATATTCAACTTTGCGAACATGAACTGCGTGAAGTAGTTGATGGTACTCGACTACGATTTTTACTCGTTCGTTATATAAATCTTAAGGGTGCCACTATATTAATGGGCTCGTTAGCCATTCCTTTACTTAAAAAATTTATATTTGTTGATTTGTATGATCATAGTAAG
Source organism: Rotaria socialis (assembly GCA_905331475.1). NCBI lineage: Eukaryota > Metazoa > Rotifera > Eurotatoria > Philodinida > Philodinidae > Rotaria > Rotaria socialis. The sequence goes on along the minus strand of CAJNYU010001005.1, from coordinate 75,342 downwards.
TTATCATTCCTTTACTGATTCCTTATCTTACTAGATCTAATTATCAAATAAACTTCAGATACGAATGATTATTATGAAATATTTGCCAAGATATTCTATCATTAATCTAGTTCTGAATGTAGTCATTCTTTTCGTAATCTATCATATTAAAAGAGCGTCGGATCTATTTTCTTGCGAATATATTTAATTTACTATTAATTCTATTTTTCTTTGTTCTTTCTTGCAGCAGTAGATCATGGTGGTAAATTTCAGGAGCTTTGTAGTTCTACACACTTACCTGCTTTGGAAGATCTCAACTTTTCGTTTTGTTTTCCTCAAGAAGTCGAACACGCATGGCGAATGAGTCCATTCAGTTGCATTGGCAAATGGCCTTTTGATAATTTTGGTTGTTATTTAGATAACAGTTGGATTTCTATTGATGGTGGCCTAGATTTTACCACGAAGACACTATTTATCGTCTAAAAACGTCCGATTAATATCTTATTACAACACAAGCGAACTGCACATAATCATCATTTAGCAGAACATGCAATAGTTCCTATCATGACCCCTCGACGACGATCACTTGAAGTAACTTGTGATCAAATAGACCAGCCTGACCAGTTGGTTAAAAACCTGCAAGTGGTTGCAAGCAGTTCAGTGAATAAACTTCACTTAATATGCGAACCTGGACAAGTAAGTAAAACGTAAATACTGTTAAAACATCCCTGTTGAATTATGCCAGAAACGAATTAAAGAAATAATCATTTTTCAATCCATTGTAGTGCAGAGTTAAACTATCAATGTTTCAATAAGCATGTAAGAATATTTTTACTTTTGATATAGAACAAAACAATACTAGATGGTTGCTTATATAATCAACAGAGTCAGGTCATCTAGATTGACTGATGACACGAAAAACAATTCTCGAAAAATAGCAATCCCGATCGAACTATTTTTAATAACTCAATCCTTGCACTTCTCCATTATTCTTAATTTTTCACTGCCTTTTGATTAGTAAAAGGTCGGGTGATTTTGACTTCTTATGCAGATGCTCAAAAGTTGTCAAGTTTTCTTCGTGTGGAAAAATGATTTATATTGGAAATAAAAAATTAGGATTTAATGTGATAAGAGAAGGAAAAACAAAAAATGATCGCAGTCATCGTAAATTTTAGTTATCTTTTAGAAAAGCAACGATAAACTATAGCATGAAAGAATCATACTCTGAAATCAACCAAATTGGATAATGAAAAAGCTAAAAAAAACGTTTTTCAATGCTTTTTTCCTATGATTTTTGTGACGTTTTTGCATATTACCTAACCACAGCACTATATTAACAACAAAATCAATACCGGATTTTTGTCTCATCGGACTGCAAATGGTTATTTGTTGTTTCTTTCATTACATGCCAACTGTCATAATCTATATCTTTATCGAGTTGAAGAGAAAAAAAAGGTCATGCTGTATGGTTCTAAATAGTGTTGCCTTGTTATCTGAAAGGACTCATAGCTTCTATATGAACCAGACTCCTATTGACTCTGGTTCTTCCACGAACCGTAGAATTCCACTAAAATTGAAGAAAAAATGTGCCTAATTTAAATTATAAAATGTATTGTTCAAAAGAGCACTTTTAAAATAGTTTCATTAGATAATTCTGATTGTTGATTTATCAAATCTGCAGAACGAATAAGTATTTATGTGAACAATAATTAACTGATATATGCAAATCAGAAAAAATGTTACGGTATTATTTTGTGAGTTTTTATATTTTGAAAGAAATATGTAAAATAATGTTACTATCAAGTTCAAGTTTGAATCGAAATTACATAATTCGAGCCTGAGAATCGACACTACGTTGTTATCTTCATCGGGTCCCATCGAAAATTTTATTTTATTATAGGCTTTCAGAGAATATAGACATTCGGAAAAATTTACAATTGTTCTTCTATTGAATCGATGAAAAATATCTTGAAAACAAAAAAATTCAAGTAGGATATATACTTGTCTTCTGTTTAGACAAACGTGTCGATGACATCAAATTATCCAGTTAACAGTGGCTTGTTGCTTCGTCATTTACAATCTATGACTTTTGACTTTAAACCAGCATCAATAAAAAGCCCAGACCGTATAATGATCGTTAAACAAATACTTGATGCATCATCAAATCTTTCGCATCTTGTAAAAAATTGGAAAGATTTTCGTCATTGTTCAAAAACATATTCAAATTTGAAATATATACGTCTCTCGTACTAGATCGAATATATCCGGAACCTAAACAATATTTTAATGTCCGTCGATTAACTCAATTAGCACCTCATCTATGTTGTTTTGAAACCAGTGGTGCAAACATTATGCCCGATAAAAATTTAGTTCATGTTGTTTTAAAAATAATTCATCGATTTCATCAACGGATTAAATTAGTAATCAACGAAGATAGCCTTTATCGATCTGAACAAAACGTAAAAAATATATTTAAAGAATCATTAATAACAGCTGGTCATAATCGATTATTTGATTGTAATAATATTAGAATTCAGTTTTATGCACGTGATTCGTTACATATTTGGCGTTGATGTTGTAATATTGATAATCATGCATAGCTACGTAATTAATGAAATGTTCTATATAATTGTAAAGATAAAAAAAAACGAAATATTCTCAGATATGATCTAAATCAAATTCAAAAGTTCCGCTTGCTTTACTTATGACAAATAACTGAAATCGAACAGTTGAATAAAAGAAACTCTCTTGGAGATTTCGTATGATGACAGGTATAAACTGATCAAATGCTTTATAATACTTGGATAGATCGAAATAGTGTGTGTTTCTGCCACTATCTGTATTTTTATATAGATGAATTGCTGTAATAAACACTATTCATAGAATAATATATAGAATGTGACTCTTAAAGATCTGTTTTTACAAATCCACTCATTATTGATATCTTATTGTCTTTTTTCTAACTGTTTGACATTCATAGTTATATTGAAAATGAATTAGTTGAAATTGCATCGAATTCGACTCAGGAATCTTGTCTATGTCATTGGTAATTTAATACTACGTATTTAAAAATTTATAATCTTGAAAGAAAGTTGTTTTGTCGATCTGATTATAGATATAGGAAATAAAATAGATATTTCGCTTGGAAAAAAATGTTTTTCAATATTTCTAAGGTGATTCAAATAGAATAAATTTCATATGCTTCTGAAACGGATGAAAAGTCAATCTCAAATAAAATTTTCGAAACACGAAATCAATATCAATTTGTCTTATCATTTGTTTGATTAATTTTATAGTGATTTATGTCTGTTGATGATATTCTCAAGTGCGCATAATACGGGGTCATCAATGATGTTTCTATAATAATAAAGCTGAAAGAATAGTAAAAGTAGCAGAATGACGTGCTTAGAGAATGCGCTATTGAAGTAGCAATGGTTAAGCACTGTATATATATATATATGTTGTGGTCAAAATTCAAATCCAGTCAAATTTTAAATTTGCCCGGGCAGAATTCAAATTAGAATTATGTCCAACAAAATCCCAGTCAAAATTCTAATTTCAATTTTCACTAAAAAAATTCCAATTTCGATTTTGATTAAAAAAATTCTAATTTGAATTCTGTCTGGGCAAATTTAAAATTTGACTGGATTTGAATTTTGACCACAACATATACATACGTGTGTGCATATGTCGTTCTTTTTTTTCTCTTTTCTTTCTTTATCAACTAGATCGCTCGTTGTTTAAAGGTACTATTGCCTAAAAACAAATTAAACATGATGTCAACAACAGATGAGCAACCAATAAATGATATAGCTAAGGATGGATCATTTTGGTTCTTGAGCTAATCGTTTATCAGCAGCGGGTCTCAATTCTTGTATTGATATTGTTGTTATTTTGAATTATGTCGGGCATATATTTATTGAAAAACATTGTTGTTCAACTTTGCTTTTACCTTCTTAGATTTAAATCAAGTATGTCGAAGTTTCTACGAATCTTGTTAATCAATAGCAAAATCAAAAAAAATATTTTGTCCAGAAATTTTCAGTTCAGCCATTGGCATGTATTTTATTTACATATTCTATTCGAGAAAACAATGCTCGTCGAATATGTTCAATATGATAAAGACTTTCAATAATAATTAATAGGCATCTACTACAGAAATGATTAAATATGATAGATATTTTTCTTTAAATGCTTACCTTGTACACCAATAAAATTCCATCGACATAATTTATCTGAACGCGATATAGTTAAAAGTGTTTCATTATGAAGAATGTCATATCATGGTTTTATATTTTGATACTTTATATGTAGTGTATTGATAAACTGACGATTCTTTTCATCTGGCCATTCAATAAAAGGAAACTTGATGTTTAGGTTTGAATTAATTAGTTTCATTCAAATTTTGAATATGCAGAAGAATAAAAACATTTCAACGATCGATCTAGCTTTCCTATGGTATCATTTTTTAATTATTTACATTTGCTTCTCGCGCATATGATTAATGCGAGAAGCTATCGAAATTGTGAACACTATTCGACTTTGATAAGTAGAGCCTTGTGAATTGAAAGATTCATGCGCACGGCCTTCTAGCAACGATTTATAGAATCAAAATATTTTAGAAAAACAAAAAACAAAGAGTTTGACAAATTAAAATGAAAATAATCCAATATGTTTCAGTATTGAATATCTCGAAAAAAATTCATTAGTAGATCATAAGCACAAATTCGTTTCCTCTAATAGTGAATTAGTAGATGAAAATAAACATGCAGTGATGAGTTCCATGCAATTTTGAATTCACTCAGGTGTTTTATTAATGAACTCCAAACGAGTGTTATTATTTATATTGTTTTTAATGAACAATTTTCAACATCATAAGTCATGGACATTTTCTACTTAAGAGCACATTTTGCGTTTTTCATTTTAATCATAGCATTCCTCGTGTATTCTTGTGTGTGAAAATCTCTTGACTTTATTACACATATCCTCTATTACACAACGAAGAAGTTTTTAATGAACGATAAAATATATATTGGGCGAAATTAGCGTCCTCTAAGCGACTAGATTGGCTGTGCCACGTAAACCAATTGAATGTCATCATTCCACATTCATTGACTTGTTAAGCAGTAGCCAGTAACAAATTTCTTATATGAGTCATTGCATTTATTACCATACAAAAGTTATATTTGCATTTTTATCTTTATCTTCATTATTTCACGAGTATGTTCAAAAGTAGTAAAAGCAGTAAACCAGCAAAACGATCTAAAGGAGGGGGTGGAGGAGCGGAATTAATGCAACAGGTAAATATGATTCATTTTTTAGAAAATTTCAATTTCATTTCTTTCGTTCGTTTTCAAAGATGGGATTTCAAATTCCCAACTTCGATGATCCGATGATGGGTGCTATGGATGATAATGACGATGATGCTGATCTTGAAGCTGAATTGAGAGAAATGCAACAAGAAACCGGTGGTCATGGATCAAAACGCTCAAAAGCTGATAAGAAAAAGACAGGTTTGTTGCTTGACTATCTCGAACCAACACAGGCAACCGAAGTGAGTTACATCCTTTGCTCATGTAGGAATCCTGTGTAGTAAATATTCGTGTACTTTTGTTTTTGAGCTCTATAGAAATTGTCACGGCTACTGTTCTTTACATTTAGCCCTAAAATCTATCGTTTGATTAAGTAGATTCGATAGAAAATGAATACTTCAAAAACAATCATCGATATGAGAATCCTTGTCAAATGAAATCAATGAAAAGTTTTGAAACTGTTCTGTTGGGTTTTTTAGACGTACTCTAGATTGTATAGGAACCAAATTTTGAATATTTGTATTGTATACAGGTAAAGCTGCTCCAGATCTTCAATCGTTTCATAATGATGTAAATAAGCTTCTCAGTGATATTGATAAACCAATAAATGATGATGATTTATCCGATGTTGACGAAGAGGATCTTCTTGTAAGTATAATCATTGTTTTCTATCGAAATTTATCATATTTTATCGATACAATAGGCCGAGTTAAAAGATATTACTGGTGATATGGAAACTGAAAAACAAGACGCACCTACTGAAACAAGCCAAGTACAATCGACATCAAATAAAAATATATTAGCAGTACTACAAACACGTCAGGATATGTATACAAAAGCTGTGCAAACAGTCAAAGTGAGCGGAGATACTGCAAGAGCTCGACGGATTGAACGACAACTTAAAGTAATTTCTTTCTCTTAAGAAACAATCGCTTAATAATCATATTCTTTTATGCTTAGTTTATCCAAGAATTAATTCAATCGGTTCGAACTGGTGCACCAATTAATGAAAGTGAAATCCCACCTGAACTATTTATTGCTACTCCATCGTCATCTCAGCCTACAAATGTTACACCAGAAGTACCTCTTCGAGCGCCTCCTCCACCGCCACCAGAACCAACTGCAACATCCATTTCAAACGATAACAAAATTAGCATGCCTCAAAGTACATAGATTTATATAATAAAAAATTGAATACTTAAGAAAACCATTTAGCACCACCAGTAACAACTTCTAATAATGCCGATGATGCCATAGCACAACTAAAAGCATTGGCATTACAAGCGACCATCGCAGGTAATAAAGATAAAGCCAAAGAATATCTTATTCAAATGAAAGTGAGTCTTTCCATTTATTAGAATCCTTAATATTTTTCTATATGTTGTATAATATGTAGCAATTACAAAATAAAGCAACAGCTAGTTCGATCCCTCCTCCTCTTGCACAAATGGAAATCCCTAATAATAATCCTGCAGAAGAAATTGCGTCTCCACTTGTTATAACATGTATGTAATATATTTGTCTTGTCTACTTAGCTATAACATCTGTTTTACTAAAAAGTAAAAGCACCTGAACCACGCACTATTATGGAAGCATTACAACAGCGCCAACAAGAATTAGTCAAACAACACAAAGAAGCCATTAGTAAAGAGGACAATTCTAAAGCAAGACGAATGGATCGACTTGTAAAAGTAATTATATTTCTTTTTTGATTATTTAAAAGAAATAGAAGAAATTCATTTTCTTATAACAGCAATATCAAGAAGCTATTGATGCTACACAAAAAGGTCGTCCATATAATTATAGTGAATTACCTGATTTAGCGGGATTTGCTCCCATTCCTGTAGAAAAACCAAAGCCTCAAATACAATCATCTGATGCTAGTGCTAGAGCATCGTTAAAAACAACTGATTCACATCAATCAACACAACCTCAAAAACCGCGACCAAGTCTCCCTGTTGGTCCTAGTCCACCACCAACATTGAAACCTGTATCCAGTAATTTATTTTACAATTCAAATTTTTCAAAATATCGTCAGCAAGTTCTTCTTTAGATCCACAACAAGATCAACAGGTACAAACGCTTCGTCTTAGACAAGAAAAATTTCAAAGTCTTGCTTTAAAAGCTAAAAAAGAAGGTAAAGTACTGTTGTTTTTGTTTTTTGTTCATAATAAATATACATTTACATTATCTATAGGTGACATAGAATCGGCTAAAAGAAATCTTATTGCCTCGAAAGAAATCGAAAAAGCAATTGTATCAATTGAATCAGGAGTACCTATCGATACCAAACAAGTATTAAATTTTCTTTCTATACTGATTTATTCACGAACATATACAAAATGTTTCATTTTTAGTTACCTGAACTACCAGATGCAGGCTATGAATTCATTCAGGATGATGAAATTACAAAAGAAATAGCAAACTTTGATCGTGAAACAATCTATCAACGATTACAAGATGATCTATTACGGCAAATGCAATTATGTGCACGTAATCAACAAATTTATGCACAGATGGAAGGTGCAAACAATTCGAAACAAGCAAATGAATTTAAAACTCTTGAACAACGTTGCGCTCACGACTTAGAACGGTTAAGAAAATGTTTTCAACATGGTTCTAAAGCACCATTATTTCATTATGAAAAACGACAAATGAATATTATACAAGTTAATAATGATTTAAGTGATCATGAATTTGAGGTAAAAAAAATAGCAATTTACACAACAATAACCAAAATAAAAGAGCATTTGATTGAGTTAGATTTCTATTATAGACCAATAGGGCTAATCGTTTATATATGATTATCTTGAGATTTTCCAAGAAAAATAAAATAAAAGAGAAAATAGATCTTTACGATATTGCTGCTGATTAATATGGACTACTTTTCTTCCTCTATCATAAGCCTACAACTGATGAACCTACATCTTTAAATTATTCGTATTCAAAACTAGAATGATAATGATAAATAGTTGCCTTTTTAACGAGAATGAAATACATTGATGAAATTTTCGCAAAGTCATTCTTCTAGTGACATTAGACAAACAATGTTATATTTATATGTCTATTAACGTTATTTGCGCACTTAAATAAATTAAAAAAGCTAATTATTATGTTAAATTTCAGTTTCAGTTGATACCTTTTTGTTTTCTATGTTTCTTAGCACGCAAAGTTCATTTAAGTTAGCAGTTAAAAATACATATGTATCAGTTTACGTGTTCATCTATTCATTATTTTCCATATGATTTTATGAAAACAAACTTTTTTTCATTGAAGGTAAAAGTACTCCGTGGTATAAATTTACGTCTTCCTTCTGGCTATTCATCAACGTCACTTGAAACTTGTGTCATTATTGAATTTCCTTATCCACGCGAAACCCCTCAAACAGCGCGTACTCGTCATGGAGCCGGTTCAAGCATTGCTGAATACCCCGATTCATTGCATAAATTTCAAATCAAACGAACTGATACAGATTTAAAACGTGTATTTAAACGAAAAGAATTAAAATTATCAATATTTCATAAAGCTGGCTTTCTTCGAGCGGATCGTCTATTGGGTACGGCATCGGTGAAATTAGCACCATTCGAAGAAACCGCAACTATACACGAATCAGTTGATATTTTTGATAATGAACATAAGAAAAAGCCTGAAGGAAAATTAGAAGTTAAAATACGTATGAAAGAAGCATTAGGACAAACAAAATCTTCTGAATCATCATTGCAGCAGTGGCTTGTTATCGATCGTTTTGAAGACATCGTAAAATTTATAGTCAGCTTTTTTAATATTGTTTTGTATTTTTTTGTTTGTTTTTAGCCTCACAATAGTAAACCATCAACATCACAGTAAGTTAAATAGCTGTTTAGGTCACGCTTAGAAACCTGGCAAATGTTTTCATCTTTTGCTTTGCTCTCTTTTTCAATTGAATCAACATTGCCCAGTCGTACCGATTTTAATATTTGTTCTTCATTTTCTTTGAAAATTTTTGGTCGATCATCCTATTTTTTCAGTCTGCAGCTCAAATCGAGTTCAACAACGTCAATCTACAAAGAATCATCGTCAATTTGTACATGTTTATAAATAGTATTTCACAACAACAAAAATCCAATGAAATAATGAACATATAATATAGAAATAATTGTTCGATATATATATATATATATATACATATATTTTTCTTTCTTATTTTATTAATCGTTCTTTCGTACGATTTTCTTCTTAGTATATATATATTTTTTTTTCATTGTCTATGCTATTGTATTTTTCTATTGACAAAAATAGAAACAGATTAATTTTACTCTCAATTCAGATCAATATCAACAGCTTCATCGATTACTGCTATCTCACGGCTTGTTCCTACTAGCGAATCTTTAGGCTTATTGGCTATAACTTTGGCAAATAATTTAAATAACAATAATAATGATGATGATGATGATACGATTGTAGAGAGCAGGTATTTTGTAGAAATGTAAAAATATCAACGTAGAATCATTTACTCATTATAATCTTATGCACGCATCACATCTTTATTTGTTTTTATTGATCATTGTTTTTATTATATTTACCTTCAAAAAAAAGAAAAGTTATTTATTTTGTTTGATATAGTCGATCTAGTGGTAATGAGTCCAAGCATAGTATCAGTCGAAATAGTCAACAACCAGTTGTTTCTCAAAGTATTCAAGTGCTGAAATATGAAGCAGATTTGATTAACGAACAGGTGCGATTCAATTACTTAAAAATAATTTTCATTCATTCACTATTTATTAAATAAGATCGAACAATTTGAAGATCTTTTTACACAAGATCAAATTGATCGATTGCGAATGAAACAACAAACACTTACGAAAACAAGTGATGAAATCATTGTAAATTTGCGCCAAGGAGGAAAAAAAGCTGTACAAGGTATAGTGGATTATAGCTTTTATTTTATTTTTATTTTTATTATTTCAATTTTCTTATAGAACATGTTCGAGGTCTTGAACAACTGATAGAACATTATAGCAAAGAAATAGATGAGTATCATCAGCGAGATGAAAACAAGAAAGCTGATATACTCGCGAAAAAAAAGGATCTTGTTGCCAAAGAAGTAAGTAGCTTTTGAATTTAGGCTTTAATCAAAAAATTTCCACATGCATCAATTTCTATTTTTATTAGATTGAAACATTTACAAGCAAACCTTAATTACCAGATTCTATTAAATCTGTAAAAGCCTTTCTATCATTTTTTACACACGATTTATCTATTGTACTTTTCTGTAATTTATATCTTGCATGAATGAATATATATATATATATATTTTGAAAAATTCTTTTGCTAATACGACAAAGTATCTAATGCTATTAGCATTTATAAACTTTAAAAAAAACTCATCATAAGTTGTGTAAAATTCCATTTTTTGTGTGTGTTTGTAGATTCTCAATGGATTTTTTAGCGAATCAATTGGAATCAAATTCGTCAAGAAATACACTCTTATGTCTTTCTCAATATTCAGTTTGTCTCTCAGCTGGCTGCTTATCGGAACAGAATAAATGGCGTGAAAATCTTCTTAATTTGTATGCTCGTATTAGTTTATGTCGTACAATCAATCGATCTTTAGACTATTTTGCTTGTCTTTCAAGAGTTCGTAAATATGGTCTCGGAAAAAATGTAATTTCCTTTTTATTTTGAAACTGTTGATTTAATTATTTAAAAAAATTACTATTTAGGATTTATTATTATCTACTTTTCCTCATCTTTTAACATTAGCTGGTAATCTATGTGATCTTATCTACTATCCTGCTGAGTGTATAGCATGGTTATGTGAAGGAAATGTATTTGGAGCAAATCGATCATCGAGATCATTTCGACTTGTTTCATTAGGTTGTTGGCTATCGAATATTATCATTTCTATTATCAAGTATTTAGATTAGATTGATATTTATTTAATTTTTAATCATACTACTCATTTTGTATATAATTTTATCATAGAAATTCACTTCAATTAATTCAATATAAACGATTACTGAGAGCAAAACGAAATAAAGATGGCAATAGTAAGGAAATAAGAAGGTAATATTTTCGATTGTGATATAGCAAATGCTTATTTATTTACTTTTTACTATAGTCCCATGGTACCTCTATCCGAGATGTACAAATGTATGTTGACATTATTGAATAACTTTTGTTTTCTTCTCAATTGTGTTCATTGGCTTGGAATACCAGGACTTTTATGGTCCGGTAAATTACCCGTGTTTGCCGTTGGGTTGAGTGGAACTATAGCTACGATATGTAATATCGTTAAAATGGCTTTATAATTGATTCATTTCAAATGTTAAGAAACTTGTGATAATCGCTATTGTAATTTTTATGATTTTTATTGGCATGTTTTCCATTTTGATTTTTATAGTTGCAGTGTTTTATCCGGATTTTCTTTACCGAAGAGGTGATGTGAAACTTCGGAGAAGCGAACAGCTGTTTTTGATAGCATAGACATTTAGCGTGTGTTGGATTAATAACAAGTCCCGAGAGCACGAACTTAATCTTTGAAGGGACAAATATTTTTTCTTTTGATGATTCATTTTGCTGGATAAAACACTGAGATAGATATATTCAGAAATTTATTTTTATTTTGAAAGTTTCTGTTTTTTGTATAAACTGAAAAAGATCAGTAAAATAATTTTGCGATAAAAACTCAATAGAAATAAAATTTTTATTAGATTTCTTCAGTTGCTAATAAAATTTTAATCATAAGCAAATAATCAAAAATCCGTAGGAATATTTTAATTCATTTAAAAATACTTTAATAATTGGATTTCAAATTTTCGACATACATATACAACGCTGATGAAAGAGCTTCATTAGAAAATTGAATTAGTCGTAACTCAAGTCTGATACTTTAGACGTCTTCGATTTTAATCTCTATCATAGTTACATGGAGGATTGAATAATACTATTGATAACTATTCTAACGTAAGTGCAGATCGACTAATGCATGTGATGAATACATTCGATATTAATATCGATGAATATCATTGTGTAATTTTATAAGGCAAAAGTATTCATGAATCCCGGTATCTGATGTGCAAAACGTGAACTATCGGGAACTATATATATGTCGTGCCGAAGTTACACTGTTAGCCGAAGTTAAACTTCGACACGACATATATATATTACTAAAAGGAAATGCAATTTCACTGACTTCATTGCATCGAAATATGAACATAGGTTCATTTATGATGACCGTGCAATTGTATAAATGAAAATGAAGTTGAAAGAATGAATATATAACGTAACCTGAAGGCGCTCCAAAATTTGAAACAATTTGATTCGTCAAAAAAATTGAAAATAAATATTTAGTGTAATTGAATATGTATAACTTTTACTTTTATGACACAATCTTTGTGTAGTCAAAATTGTAACCCCGTGTCAACGAAAATTCATCATCTAATTTTATTGAGTTGAAATTTATTAACTGGATGTTAGAAAAAATGAAGCGTTCAAAAATGATTATATTGGTAGCACGATGGATGTGATTTTTGAATTTTTATTCTACACGATCAATTCAACAAATTTTCAAATAAGATAAATGAATATAAACATATAAAAATTGTAGAAAAAAAAAACTGTACGATTATTTCATTGTTATCCTACGTAAGATGCGTATATGTATATTATATGTGTAGAATATTAATTCCAACTATTAGGATGTGTTGATGAATGTATATGAGTTGATGCCCTCTAAGAAGAAAAAATAGATAACTAGTAAAATCAATAAAAGTCAATCACAATTAACTTACGCCAATCGATCTATTTTGCGTCATAATATCGATTACTTCGCGATCTTCAGGTAACATCACTGGTGAAGCAGTCGGTTGCTGTTGTTGTTGTTGTTGTTGTTGTTGTTGTTGATTTGTTGATTTTGATATTTTACCTAATTTAACTAAAACATGTACTAGACGTCGAGCGGAGATTGGCTCGTTAACTTTAAAAAACAACAGAAATGAAAACTAGCGTGAAAAGAAATAAATAAAAGCATTTTCTTTTTACCATTATAAGCAAGATCAATTGCAGCTGAAGTTAACTCATTTTCTGTCAAAGCTATGCCAAAACGTTGTAAAATATTAGGTAATGTACCATAAGGTAATCGACCTGATGGCTCAGTATGAAAAAAAATTTCTACAAAAACGAAGATCGAAGTCAATTATATGAGATACATAACACAACAAACCATTTAGTTGACGAATAGTTAATCGTTCACTACCATTAGTACCGTTGTTAACTGTTGATATCGTATTTGGATTCTAAATAGAAGAAAAAAACGAAATGATTAATTTTTTCACGTAAAACAAATTTTTATTTTTCTTTAACCAATAGAGTATGTTGTTCTATAGGAGCATCTACTGATGGACCAACAGGATTAATTGGTACATTGGTCGGCTGAGATCGATGATGATGATGATGATGATGATGATGACTTTCGACTATTACTGGTGGAGCTGGTTGTTGTGGTTGATTATAATAATTAATTGGAGGTTGACTACGAGTACGTGTGTCAACACTATGAGCACGATGTTTCGATGTTCGACGATTTTCTGTTGGAATATTATCATCGTGTAGAACTGGACGTGCTCGTCGATGAGCTACTGTTGGCCATTGAGTAGGCATTTGATAAGGTACCTGTGATGGATAGGTAGGCTGTGGAGGTAAATACTGTGGTTGATTTGGATAAAATGTAGGATACGATGTATTAGCTGTTGCAGCCATATTTGAATTATGTTTATTCTTAGAAGATGTTGAATAATTATTTATTGAATTAACCGTTGAACTAGTGCCATTGCCAAGTAATGTTTTTGTTGATGATAGTGGATAAGCAGATGGTCTAAATAAATCGATTGAATAAAAATAAAACATTCAAGAGTGAATTATTTTTATTTACTGTTGATAAGTAATAGCAGGAAGTGGTGTTTGCCCATAATAATATGGTTGTTGAAAAGCTGGATTTTGTTGCAATGGATATAGCGGACGCTTATACATATTTGATGGTTGAGCTTGTTGTTGTATAGTAGGTTGGCTAAAATAATGTTGAACACCTTGTGGTGATTGCCACATATATTGAGTTTGAGCACCATTTGTCATCAAAGGCACTAGTACTCTTCGATGATCTCGACTACTTTTTTTCTCTTTATGTTTCGATTGTAACACATTCGAAGGGCTATCACGAGAACGAGTACGACGATCACTATGATGTTTTTCTTTTTTTTGTTCTTGTTGTTCTTGTTGTTGAGGCTCTTGTGTTTGTGATGGTTCTGGAATTTTCTGTTCTTTGGATATTGCTGAATGAAGATCAGTTTTAGGCTGAGTATTAACGATCGTAGGCATTGATGAGATTGTTGCCGTAACTGAAGAACTATTATCTGTCGCGGATGTTACTGGTACAGTATGATCTTGTGATTCAGCACGATTACGTGATCGTTCGGAATCTTTTTCTGTTATTATTTCTTGTTTTCTTCTCTCTGAATCTGTTGATAAAGTAGGACGAGATTGATAATTTTGTTGATCACCATTTGTTTTTGTTTCATTATTCGGCACGACTTTCGTTGACCGTTTTTCAACGAGTATAACACGCTCAATATCAGCTTCATATTTTACTTTGACTTTATATTTTCCTGTTCGATAGAGTTCCAATGCAGCTGGATAATCACGAAGTAGTTGTTCAACTTCTTTAGCATTTTTGACACTACGCGAACCTTCCATGGTATTTTGAACTAAGAAGGAAGAATTCAAACCGATTTTCATATAATCAAGAAAGAAAAACGATATAGTTTACATTGAGCTTTTGTATATGGACCACTTTGAACAGCATTTGATGTGGTTGTTGTATTATTTGTATCCACAGAGGAAATAGTACTTACAGGAGTAGATGATTTGATCATTGTAACAAGAGCTATAGTTATTTATGGATTTGCAATATGAACTAAAAAATGGAAAACTAATAACAGACTAACATTCACTCAATGAGTTAATCTATTTAACTCCCAGGTCGAACAGTCCAGCTTGCAAACGGCCGGTTCCGGGTATTTCCGTTGACTTTATGGAAGCAGTATTCCGGTTGGAAAATTTTCCGGTGATTTCCGATCAATTCCCGCCGGACAGCACCGGAACTTAGCAGGATCCGCCGGAAAAGTTCGGCCGTATTTTGACCGAAATACTGCTTCCATATTCCAGCGATTTCCCGTGTTTTCCTGCAGGATATGGCGACTTTCCTGCATTCCCTGGAGTATCCTACAGGATCCGGTGGCCGGAATGTTTGACCTGGGCTATATCGTCTGATAAGATTCTCTTTTTTTCTCTTATTACTATTAAATAATTAAACAGTGCTTTTCTCCAATAGAGTTTCCTATGTATTCTACCTTTTTTTTTCTGTACAGAATTAATCTAAACGATAGCCTACATATTAATCACCGCAAACGAATTGAAAGGTGATTTATCTTTTATCAAACAGTATATATTCTACTTTGATT
Organism: Rotaria socialis; assembly: GCA_905331475.1. Classification (NCBI taxonomy): domain Eukaryota; kingdom Metazoa; phylum Rotifera; class Eurotatoria; order Philodinida; family Philodinidae; genus Rotaria; species Rotaria socialis. The sequence goes on along the minus strand of CAJNYU010001005.1, from coordinate 59,555 downwards.
TTTTTACAACTTACTAATTTAAATGTAATCGTAACATCAATGCTTATGCATTGAAGTTCAGTATCCAACTTGTGTTGCCTTTCTTCATCATCTCTCCTTTCTCTATTAGTCGTTTTGGTCACGCTTTAATTACACTTAATAGAAGAAAAGAAAAAAAGCGTGACACTGATCAGAATAAAAAGAGCGCAAAGCGAAACAGTTACATAGATAAAAGGTAAAAAAGAACAGTGAGCTGTCCTATTGAATCAAATAACTAAGGCAATTAATTTTTTTTGTGTACATAGCACGTATTCGGACGGTCACAGGTTTCGCTCGAATAATTTTGAATATGATGTGAATAAGCAAAAAAATAAATTGCATCAAGAGTCACATTTACATTCTTTCCATTAGACATGTTCAATGGAGCCTTTTGTAAAATACTAATTATTCATCAACGGTAAACGATTCTATTTCCTGTCTAATTTGAAAATTTTGTTGGCAGTTCAATTTATCAAATGTAGCTCATTTTTGACAATTTTATTTTCAATAATGTAATCACACAAAAGAAAAGGTTATCTTTTATTAAAATAAAATGCATAGAAGTCGAATGTTTATATATCAATATTAGCAACACGGTGAACAAGTTCATCAAAGTCGTAACGAATTTTGACCGTTGTTGGTGTTGATGTTTCCGTTTTCATGCCAGTTAATTCTTCATATCTAATGAGATCAGGTGTTAAAACCATGACACAATGAGCAAACCAATTATATGGTTTCATCAGTAAACAGCCTTCACGTTGTAACTGCAATTATAAATTATAACTTATTAAGAACACCAAGAAAAAAAAATATGATAGAAACTTACAAGTACAGCTAAAGCTCGATCGGATGTTATTATAACTGTGCGTTTGTTTTTTTCTCGATTCTCCGGTTTTCTTGCTATTTCAACAAGCATATCATCAGTTGTTCGATGAGTTGGTTGAGCGCTCGATACTTTCACTGAACCGATTTGATCCAGTTGACGTGTTGCATCAAAAATAATTTCAATATTTGGTATATGCATTTGTTCATTCCATGCTGAAGCTATTTCAGCTAAAGCACGTTCAGTTTTTGCACCAGCTCGATTTAGACATAAACGTCGAAGTGAATTAACAACGAACATCATATTATTTCCATCTAGATATACCTGTTCAATATCACGTGGCCAATCTTCCCGATTATTGATTGTTACGTAGCCAGTTTGAGCTTCAGCAAATAATGCATGCTTCTAAACAAAGCAATAGAGTTTCACTATTATCTTTCTGTTGATGAGCTAAAAATTTGATCTTACTAATGATCGTTCTTCTCGTTGTTGATTACGCATTTCTCGTTCATGATCTTTTCGAGCTTTTGTCAATTCAATGGATTCATTGCATTCATGGTACATCGCTAAGATCTTCATAGGATGCCCATGTACACCAGCTGAACGAAGTCGTTTGAGATTTTCAATGTCATCCGAACTTAATTCACGTCGTTTTCTCCAGCATGATGCTGCTCCACCAGTTACTTGTGTTGTTATACCACCTGGTGATATATTTCGATGTCTATGTCGATATTCCCTATTTTTTCCCTTTTTTTCTTTCCATTCAGTTATGAGTTGTTTAGCAACATCAACTTGGCCATCAGCTTTTTCTAATAAATGCGCTAAACAGCGTTTATTTTTAATTTCGATACCATCAGCTTCGAGTTGTGCAATTTGACTAGCATATTTTGTGTTGAGTTCAGCTCGTTTCTCTTTTTTTTCTCTACGATGCGACATTTTTTCAATCACCTATTATTTTAGAACATAGTCAAGCAATCAAATATGGTATTCTCTAGAAAGAGCGAACACGAAATATCATACCTTATTAACATCGCCTTGACTTTTTTCCAATTGGCGAAGTGTACATGGGCGATTGACATTAATACCGGCTTGAGTTAATTCAGCCAGTTCCGTTGCATATTTGCTCTTTAATTCTTCTCGTCGTTCACGTCGGGATGCACGCCGATCTGCATTTACTTCATGATCTCGTTCTTCAACTTTTTGCAAAACTTTTCGAACTGCGTCCACATCACCACTGAAACTTTCCATCAATCTCAGTAAACGAATTCGTTTTAATGATTGAGCCGATGGGATCTCTTGTTGTAACGATGTTACTGTTGTGCCAAAACGTTCTTCAAGTGAATCCCATTTATTAGAACGAAAGTTTCGTTGAACGAGACGTGCGCGAACCTGATTCAAATAGAAGTAAAATATTATTTTGTCTAAAGAATATGCTAATTATTTATTTTTACACTGATATAGTGAAATATCGAGCAACCTCCATTCTCCCGCATGAGAGGCATTAGCGGGCTATATTATATATATATATTCAAATGGTAATAAAATTATTGTACCTGATCAATATCACCAGCATGCTTTTGTAAAAGGCGAGTTAAGTGCTTGGTTGATGCACGCGGAAAACGTTCTTGTAGAACTCGTACTTGTTCATCATAAGTTTGTTGGTTGGAAGCCATTATTGTATTTTGTTTACGAATAATACTGAATGAATAAAGTGGCTGAAAAATCTCGCTTTTTATACCTGACAAATGAGTAATCTTTAGAAGTTTCGCAATTATTGCGAAATAGTATTACTAATTTTTCTGTTGGACCAATCAAATTTTGCAAACGCGTCAAAATATTTATGAGTATGACTTTATATTATCTCACTAAAAAATGGTGAAGCGGAGGCGAATAAAATATTTTTATTCCTTCAATTTTCTCGCTGCCCACCTAAATGAAAGCGTATTATTCATAGATAAAAATATGTTGTTGTTATTTAGCATGATTCACGAATTCTTTAAAGCTCGGAATGCTAAAAATACCTTTATATGACAAAACAACGCAATCTATCATACCCAGGTCGAACAGTCCGGCCTGCAAACGGCCGGTTCCGGGTAGTTCCGTTGATTTTGTGGAAGCAGTATTCCGGTTGGAAAATTTTCAGATTTTTCCGGTGATTTCCGATCAATTCCTGCCGGAAAGCACCGGAACTTGGCAGGAGTTCGCCGGAAAAGTCCGGTCGTATTTTTGACCGGAATACTGCTTCCATGTTCCAGCGATTTCCCGTGTTTTCCTGCAGGATATGGTGACTTTCCCGGATATTCCCTGGAGTATCCTACGGAATCCGGCGGCCGGAATGTTCGACCTGGGTACGTTTGAGACAATATCATTAAATCTGTTACTACTAAACTTAAGTTGTATCTGAGACTCATTGATGATTCGAGAAATTTTTTTCGTTTAGCCATATCATTTTATTTGTCTATTATTTGATGACATTACACAAAAATAAAAATAAAGAATGCAATTTTATCAAATTGAGGCAAAATCAAAGTTTATTTTAAAAAAAACAGATGTTTGAAAAATTATAGACAAGTGGCGGCACCACGACAAGAACTAATAAGTGCGCTATATCCGCCTAAATCTCTCTGAATAAAAAAATCGATTTGTTACTACTGATGATACAACATGTGAGAGAAGACTAAATTTCTCTGTAGCATAGCAAAAAATTGTTTTGTTAGCACCAGGAACTACTAGTGACATCGCTCTTTTTTTTTATAGATGTCATATTAATCAAATATTAATACTTCTAAATGTTTTAAATAAAGTTGATTTTCAAATAATTGAATACTCTATTTTCAGTTGATAATAAAAAGATCACTCTATCAAGTTTAATCTTTTTTATGTTTCTATCATAGGTATAATTTGGCGTAGGCTATTTGCTTTTGATATTTACCTTTGAGTGTCAAAAAGGAGGTTATGCATTGTCTGAACATGTCCATTTGAATGGCTACCATTGTTTGTTAAATTTGCAACGAAACGATGATCTCACACTTGATCAATTTCTCTAACAATGCCAACATCATCGATAGTAGCCTCACGAAAAACGCGAGCGACCAGTGTGTTGTCACACGTTATCGATGGTTCAAATATGCTTGATGAGTTCCATTCAAATCTTCAATCGCCAGCTCAATTTATTAATATTTACAATCAATACTATCAAACTGTAACACCTCGATCAATAATTGTTACCATTCTTTGTAGTATATTAACAATAGAAAATGTTGATAGAAAAATTCAATTATTTATTATTGATTGTTTAATATCAAATCGTGATAATTTATCAGAGATACAATTTAAACAAGATCTATTGCCATTTATTAAACAAATATTTACAACAAAGGATGACGATGATGATAACAAAGATTTATTGTTATCAACCATACGATTATTTATTGTACTCGTGGAACATCGAACAACTATTCTAAGTTTAACATTAGCTGAATGGTTATCATATTTATTGAATTTTCTTGCTACAAATCTTTCGTCAACAACTTATTTAGTATACGGAGAATTAATTGATGATTTAATTTCAAAAATTGTTAAACAATTTCCACCACTATCAAAAGATGTTATTGAAATTCTTGGTCGATCATCATTTATTATTTCCACAAATTTTCTGCATCAATTAAAATCATGGATACAAAATTCAGACGATACACGATTAGCTTTCTTTACTATTCATTTATGGGAATCATTAGCTTGTCTTCTTTGTCGATTAATAATACGAGGTCACGTAAAAGGAAATGAAATTCTCGCTGTTATTGAAGATGGTAAGTTCAATTTTTAGAAGAAAAAGCGATGACTCCATTTTGATTCGAGTAGAAAACAATGGGTATCTTCTGTCAGGTCGTACGATAGAAAGAAAAGAAGAAATCAATGATAGGAAAGAGAATAGAGATGTTTTAGATTATAGGTGAAACTGAAGATTTATTGGTTCATTTGATTCAATAAATGCCTGCGCAAGATTTCTTCGCTCATAGGTGATATACAGCGTATTTTCTTTTCATTCCATCAGTGTGAAAAGAACGAAGCATTGAAAAGGCTTGACAATGATTATTTGACTTCGAAACACTTAACAGTATACTGTATAAAGAAAACTATTTAATGATGACTATAGAATTAAAAATTACTTTTCAAGAAAAAAAAAGGAATCCTTGCTAGTCTTTTCAACACAAAGATATTCCCATATTATTTTATATTGAAATTCATTAATCAAAAAAGAAAAAAACTCTGCTGTAAAATAAATCATTTCATTTCTTACCGTGTTTTCTTTTAGCTTTCATCGTTCAAAATTATTCGATTCGTAGTGCTGCATTTACCAGTTGGTCATCGTTTATGTCCTATATTCATCGTTTAGATGATATCGATTCTCAACTATTAAATAGTCGTTTATTAAAATTATTTTTAACACCATTTTTATCTGATTCAACATCAAAAAGTAAATCAGCATCAATAGCAAAATGTCGTGCATGGATAACACTTATTTCACTGTATCCAAAAAATATCAATGATGTTATATTGCCATTTCTTTCATTTGCTTTTGGCAATCATATAACATCAAAAACAGTGTCAACCACAACAGCATGGTGGTCAGAGTGTCGTCAAATAGGAGCACAATTTATGCATGAGCTTTTAATTAAAAATAATCATAGTGAATATATTCTTACCATAGCCGGTGATCAAATACTTAATTATTTATTTGATTCGATTGTTGATCAACTATTAGATTATAAGATTAATTCAATAAAATTTGATGAAAATTCATTATGGTTAACAAGTTGGAATGCATATTTAAATCATCTATTAAATATATTTAAATTAAATAATGCAATTCAAGAAAGCCAACGTGTAGCAATTAATACTTGCCTATTAACACGTATTGAACAATTATGGATCGATTCACGAATTGAAACACGTTTTCTTTTAAAATTATTTGAAACATTTGAACAAATTGGATTTCCGCTAGCTATCGAGACTGTACTACGAGATTCGAGTACGCGAACAAAAACTTTATCAGCTGCACAAATACATCCTTCATCAACCAATCATAAATCGCGTAAGTTTTAAAAACTTATAAAATCACAGGAAAAGTCACATCAAATATCTTGTTGTGTTGAGATAAAGTTGATATTTCTAACAGACACATAAAATAAAACTAATGGTTCGAGTATTATTTTGTTCATAACTGTTTAACCCTGAAAGGAGCATCTTTAGAAAAAGTACTTTTTCGTCCAGCTGGAATCTCTCTGCACTCCTAGTGATAAAATAAATATAAAATGTCAAGTCATTATTAGTTTATCATGGGCATATGACGACTTGATTACAAGAGCAACAAACAGAAAAAACACCTAGCTTGCATTGTATTTATTTAGTCTTTTCTCATGATCTTATTATTCTCTAGCTTTCTACTATTTGAAATACTCGATCATTTGTCGAACTCATATACATCAGAAAAACTATATAAAAGATTCATTGATTTATTAGCGAAGTGTACTGAAAATGTATATAATACTATCAACTGATCAAATGATGACATTGAGCTAGAGTAAACCTCACGTAGTAAACAAGTGTGTACATGTTGTTCGAGATGGCCTATTCAAATAAATAATTATTGAGTACAACTGCGAGATGATCATCAATGGAACCTATGTAAAAGATGAAGGACTTTCTACAGTACAATATACAATCATAATAATGTGTTTAAACTGATCGTAGCTTCTATGCACCTCAGGTGATCTCGTTAATGTTAAAGCATTTGTTATGCGTTGATACTCCATCCTGGTCTAGGAGTGTTTTTGAATTCAATATAATCAGTGGACATATTGACAAACTTTTCTTATCATCTGTTAATCTTCTATTCAAATTGATTAACAAAAGAGTATTGAAATAAAAATTTTCTCTTGTCTTTGTTTTAGAGGACAAGTCTTTATCGTATTGTACAACATTATCCGATCAGTATCTTCATATAATGTTAGAACATGCTATACGATTTAATGATGAAGATCAAACAACAGAAGATGCTTATCTTCATGTTATATCCTATTTAATAGATACATTATCAAAAACATCGGATGAAAATTTTTGTCATCAAACAAGTTCATTATTGCTTAAATGTTCAGTTGAATTATCTCATCAACCGATAACAATTCCATATTTATTTTGGCATATATGGTTTCGTTGTTCAACACTCTTGATTAACATTCTTAATCGTTCATATACATTCGAATTAAACAACAAAATCGACAGTCAAAAACAAGAAACATCTATTGAATTATTACTTCGTCCATTTAATTTTAATGATGTTCAACGTTTGGATTATTCTTATACATTATTATGGATACAATTATTTAAAGCATTATGTCGTTTAACATTAATTAATAATGATCAATCAAAACATTTCTTAATTCATTTACTTGTTGAATTATTACGAAATGAACCTGCATTTGAGCAAGCCATTTATGATCAAAATAATCAACGTCTATTTGGTTTTATATTAAATGTTATAAAAACTGTATTAAAAACATTCTCCGATATTGACCTATCAGTTGTATTCGACCGATCAAATAATAATCATAACAATAGTAATAATAGTAATAATAATAATTTTGTTTATTTATTATCGAATACACAAAAACGTTCATTACCGTCATCATCGATTTTACTTTGTTTTACACAAATATCAACTATAATTAATCATGTATTACAACGTTTATTATCTAATAGTGAAAATAATATTCAATATGTATTTGTTTGTCATTGTTTATCAAAAACAACTAAAGTCTCATCGAATGAACAGACAAAATCAGTTGTATTTACATATATACGTGATCTCATTGTTGATCTATTGAGTCTATGTAAAATTTATTCACATGTTGATATTATTTTTAAAAATCTAACACAACTTATTCCATTTCTTCAATTGTACGAACAATCAATAAATATAAATTTATCAGTGGGTTCATCGCCTGTAGCTTTAAATAAACAACAATCAGATAATGTTATATTAAATAAAATTTTATCGTTAATATCGTCCGTATTCGATCCATCGAATAGTTCATCACTTCTTCAACTTATGTATCCATTGTTAATACTTGCTTTTCAACATAATAAAACAATTATGAGAAATAAAGCAAGAAAATGTTGGAATGAAACATTCGGGCGAATGACATTTATTGTCTATCCAAATGAACTTAGGTAAGAAAATTAATCAATATTGATCAGCAATCCGAAAAAAATAGCATTAAATGTACGATAGATCAACTGTCTTTTCATTTCTAGTCACTCTTAGATTTTAAATCTTAGTAAATGTGTACCTAGATTTTTTTCTAGAAATTTCACCGGAACCCTGAAAAAGAAAAATGCCCATATGTTGATTATTCTACGAGACATGATTTTATTATTAATAACGATTGAAAGCACTAGTTCTATTCATGAAATGAGGTATCGAAAAACGCAAAGCATGTCTTTACCTTTCTATTCTAAACAGTTATTTTCTCTTAATGAATGTCAAAATTGCTAAATACCATTCTCTATTTCGACAGATTATTAATTTTGACAATGATAAAGATATCTCTTAGAATATCTTGCATACATTCACAATGACGAAAAATACCAGTCTAATCCATCATCTGTGTTAATGTCAATACAAATATGTTTTCAATTAATTGAAATAAATTATTTATTTATTTTCTTTTTGTAGAATATGTCTTCGCGAATTAAAAGATAAAGAACATTTATTATTACCATGTTTTCTTGCCGATCATGATAATAGTAATACAGCTGGTAGTGGACCAGCACCAAGTAGTACTGATGAAAGTCAATTATCTCAACAAATCGATATTGTAACTCCATTAGTACCACCAATAGTAAATAATCAACAGCCAATAAAACCTTCTTCGCCTGCACGTTTTGTAATTCCATCTTTACCATCATTGAATCGTTCATTAAATTTCGATAAATATGAACCAGTCTATGTTCCTATAACAAATAATATTAATCATAATAATCAATCAGACACACCAGTTGTTATTAGCAAACGTGTATCATCAAAAAATTCATGTTTAACAGAAAAACAAAAAGAAAAATTACGTAAACGTCAAAGCATACCATTACTTTGTGATGATAATAGTAATACACAATCAAATTCTTCTACAATGGACACACCAAATATTGAAAATATGATGAACAGCTATCAACAACGTCGAAATACTAATAAAGAAAGTACAGCTAGTGTATGCCTTTTTAAGCAAACACTCACTAATCCTACACAAGAAACGAGTCCTGTAATTGAATCCTCAACAAAATCGGATGAAACAATATCTGATGAAGTAGGTATTACTGTGGAAGATATCCCTGTAAAATCATCGATTTCTAAAAAGTTACGTCGTTCATGTCGTCCATCAATATCAGGACGAAAAAGTCTACTTCATAATGCACGAAAACAACGTGCACATCCATTGACGAACGAATTAACTCAAACCGTATCGGCAAACGCTGAATCAAGTACTATAGAACAAATAAAAATACAACCAATGAGAAGTATTCTTAAACGTTTATCACCAACAAAACCTCGACTAGATCATACACGTCGTGTTGTTTTTCATGATCAAGTTAAAGTCATAGTTTTTGCTTCGCCATCACGTCGCGATTCAAATACACAACTGAAAAAGAAAAGTCCTAATAAAGATGATATGAAATCACCAACACGCATTATACCAAAAGAAAATCTTCCATTACGAAAACAATCGATGACTATTAAACATTTAAACACTATGGATAATAATGAACAAATCGTTATATCATCGCCATCAATTAGTAATAATATTAAACGACGTTCATCGAAATTATTTCATCCAAATGATGCTTTAGCTGATTGGACACAAACTCATCAAATAGACCAGGTAAAATTTTGAAATGAAATAAAACAAAATAAATATTAGTACTGTGATGAATATTGTCTATTCAACAGTGGAGTGGAGTTGGTTGTGTCCGGTTGATATATTTTATTCCTGACTAGATAAACTGCACTCCTCAGTTGATATAGTTTGTCTTTGTTGTATTGACGTGTTGCATCAGTACATCATCTCTCAGTCACTCTGGTTATATTAAATAGTGACTAGAGATTTTGCACTGTTGGAATTGGCTCAATGGTCGTCATTTTTCTTTTGTTGTTTTACTTGTCTAGTAGCTTAGAAAATGATTATTTCAATAATGAAAACATTAGTTCTCTCTGTAATACGAGATGAAAGTGATTTTCAAAGGATTAGTGAAAAATATACAGGAACTATAATTTTTTTTATGATGGTAAACATTTAATTCAAAATCAAATCGTAGTTCGAATAGTTCTAGGATTTCTGCAGTTTGAAAGAGTTAGGTTCTTTGAAAACAAACTATAATATTCAAGTTTCAGAAAACTATCACACTAAAGGATGGAAGATTTTTAATAATACGAGAGGTTTTTTGGTTTTATTATAAGCTTCATGGAAAAACTTGTCAACATTACAGAAAATAGAGAAATGTATCCTTTAGTAATGATTTAATAAGTTTCAATTTTTCTACTTTCATTGTTCTGTACATCAAAATATCTTCGATACAGACAGCATCAGTTTCACTTAAGATCAATGCTTATTAACATTTTATTCATCTCCAATAGTAAAATGCATATTACGAAAGAATTACATTAAAATTAAGGAACTAATCGTTTGATACACAAATGTTTTTGTGAAATAAATCTAATTCATACTAGAATATTCATTTTGTTTTTCGAAAATAATTATTTTTCTTCAATAATACAACTTCAATATTTCTTTAGCCAACTTCTACTTCAAATGAAAAACATTCATGCGTGTCAAGTGAAATAAACGCTGAGGGTGCATTTTTCCCAAGTTTAATTCAGTGTGATAAACCAATTGATTCTTTACTTAATATTTTATATGACGATGCATGGTATTTATTTCATCAATTTTTTTAAAACTAACTCAAACACTGTATTTCTAGCCCTATAAGTACTATTGAATACTTTCATTCAATTAGTATCAATACTATCGGTGATCTGGCACGAGCAACAGCAGTTCAAATTGAAACGTATCCTATTCCATCACCGAAACTCACTAATATTCAAAACGCACTTTCATTCTTGTCACGGTGATGATGCACATAGATATAATCAATCATCATTATATAGTATCCTTGATCTTCTTTAATATCTATTGTTATTTTTTCTTTTCTTTTTTGTTATGTATATTAGACATGCTATTTGCTATTTTTCTTTCATTCCTATGAAATAAAGATTGTGTATACACGTACACGTACACGTACCCAGTGAAAAATATTAGATTCAAAATCTTGATTATTTTTGATGAAATGTATGAAAATTCAACTATTTTAGAAATCATTCATCTATTCACATATTATCGAATGGAAATAGATTATAATTCTTGAATCGATTGAGACAACAATTCAAACAATCGGCTTCAATCCGAGGCGTAATGTCTTCGTCCGTATAGATCCGGATACTGCAGTACCCCTACAACAATTTTTTCGATTTTTTGACGAAAAAAAACTAATTTTCAAAGCAAAAGGGTGTCACTCAACCCTCCTCCCTACTTATGGCCCTGACCTCACTTGAATCGATAGATTTCCGATCTATCAGGTATTATATTTCAAACTGAATTCAAAAACAAAATCAAAAAAGATTTCACAATTCTTCAAAGAAGCGGGGGGGGGGGCCGAGGGAGTCTAGAGGGTTCACGAAAAATACACCAATCCAACAAGCTCTAAAAACTGAAGGCATCTTACTTGATTTATTCTCCACGATTATTTATTCTCAATTCACATATGTCAAAAGTCAGGAATACTGTCATTCCTAAGATAGCAATTGAACCTACAATAACATAACGATTCCACTGAATCCTGAATTCAATTATGTGCATGTTTCCATATATCTATGTTCTTTTTACGAGATTGGATGGCGGAGGGAGCCTCGGGAAATTGAGAATCTTTTGAATGGTGATATATCGCAGATATCGATGAAACTGGAGACACAAAATCTACTACACACATCATGTAATAACTAGATCTTTGAATTTACGGCTATCTCTACAAAAACAAGTGTATCGAGCATCTCTCAGCTGTTCATGATGAAAAACATATTCGAAGACCTTTTTGTAGACTTATTCTAATGCATCAATCTTCCGCACAATACTCAGGTATCAAGATTCAAGGTGTTCCATGATGTCTTGATAATAACTCTATCAAATTATCGGTGATATTTCTATTCGACATCGATTGGTTATGACTGTTATGTTCAGAGATGCCTCTCCTGTTATAAGAAGGCATTCTTATTTGTTTGCGATGGTATTCGTGAGTCATGGATTGAAGGAAGGAGAGAAAGACATTCTTGGATGCTTTTTTAAATTTTGCATGAGGTAGTTGTCTTTCTTTTGTTTGCGAGATAAACAAATGGAAACGAAAACTATACAGTAATGGCTGCGTACGTGTATGACGATGTTTAAAGATTGCTATAATTTTCTGATTGACGTACAATTGTACTGTGGCGTGTTCTATGCACGGAACTGTAGGGGAACTGATGAGAAATTAATAATCCTCAGTCCTTGGACGCCCCTCGTACCCACACTATCAAGATTTACTTTGTACATAGACATGCGCAAAAACCTAAAACTTTTTGTTTGAAGTTATAGTTTTGACATGCGTATGAAAACACTATTGTCGAAAGAAAATACTGCACAAGTGATAGGCGTCTTCTCGAGCAAATGGCATGAAAATTCTTTCTGGAAAGGGAAAAAAATTACTGATCATAGAACTCCTGAAGGTAGATGCGCGAATGTTCAGAAAAAATTTCTTGTTACCTAAATTTGCCCAACCAGGAAAGTAGTGATAAGGACGCTGATCAAAACTATATATTTTCGAGGTATTCGAAAGAAAATCTGGAATATTTTTGAGATATTTCGTACGAATTTGTTTTTGAAAAATTTGTTCTCTGAAAAAATTAAGATCGCTTTCATAGATGGGAGATAATACACAATAAGTCTAACGGTAGGCTCGTCGTTATCTAGACTTCTACGCTCATTATCTGATTGTGTATTCTTTTCTTGAGAGATTTGTTCGCTGTATACATGACGTATCTCAGGCCGAAGAGTCCGGCCTGGAAACGGTCGGTTCCGGGTAGTTCCGTTGATCTTGTGGAAGCTGTATTCCGGTCGGAAATTTTCCGGTGATTTTCGATTAATTCCTGGTGGAAAACACCGGAACTTGGCAAGAATCCGCCGGAAAAGTTCGACCGTATTTTTGAGCGGAATACTGCTTCCATGTTCCAGCGATTTCCCATGTTTTCCTGCAGGATATGGTGACTTTCCTACACATTTCCTGGGGTATCCCGCGGGATCCAGTGACCGGAATGTTCGACCTGGGTACAAGCAAAGTACATAGTACGTATTACGTTCGTGCACTGCACTACACATGGGGTGAGGCGTACGGATGTCCCGTGCGTGCACTAAAGTCATACGGTTCAACATGGATATTCTCTATCGTCTCTCATCTTTTTCAATCTCTCTTAATATTTTCTCTTTTCGTTCTTGTTATATATATATTATATATGTTATTGCCATTTTTCACTCATTCCTATAAAATAAAGGTCGAGTATACACACGTATACCTATACACGCACACACATATATATATATATATATATTTATTTATATAATAATGACAGACCAAAAGAAGAAATTATAACTCTAACAATTCCATCAAGAAAATTAAACAAAACCTTTATCAATATCTCCAACAATGAATGATATTATAGTAAACCTGCCCGGTTGATTGAATACGGTCACCAGATACTGGTCGTATATGACTGTATTTGTACCGCTTAAGTACCTTTTTTCGCTGTCAAGCAGGTCGGAGTTTCACGACCGTATTTCTCCGTGATTTTTCCGTATACATGCCGCAAGTATATTGAATACAACACAATACTGTTGTAAAACACCGACCTGGATTACGGGCCGTATCTAACGCTTTTACGACCGTATTTGGACCGTATTCTTTGGCCAGGGGCTCATATACAATCAGCAAGTATATCGGAAGAAAAAATTTATATGTATTTTTATACCATCGAACAAATTTTTTGTAACCTCTTGCTATTTTTCAAGCAAATATTTAGGTCGAAGTTTACGGAGTGCATATACAGTCGAATGTGTTCTTTTTGTCATCCTACATGATTGTCAGTAATCGCACTGGTTTAACTGGTATAATGAAAGTGCAACTACTATATAATTATCTTTTATGTCCATAGCAATGATTCCAAATCAACATGACAAATTAATTGATGGTACTGACTGTGACAAACCGTTTGTAAATGATGAAACACCATCATCAATAGTTGAACTTAATTTTCTGCATAAAAGGCATAGAATATTTCAAATAAATAAACAAGATTTAGGATCGCCAGGTACACGTACGCTATCACCAACAACAAAAAAAAGAAAATAGATATGAGAAAAAGAATTCTAATGCATCAAAAAGCCAATAGGCTACACTTGGTAACCGCTTACAAAAGCAGCAACTATACTCAGGTGGATGATACAGCTTTCTGTATTTTCGCTGTAACGTTGTTGAATAGGGCTGCTTTCATGTCATATGAAGCATTCAACGGTTTGGAATGCTCTGTAACATCGACAACAATAATACAATGCCGTATATAATGTCGTATTATCAATGTATACGACTATAAGCTCACTATGATACGATTCATACTTCTACGCCAGATACTACAGTCAAATATAGCTCGCTAATGCGTCGTAAATGGTCGTTTACTGGTCGTATCGTTTAACCTGTTTTTTTTTCTTCGTTATCACGCGCCCCTATATCTACATTTTTTGGTCTTATGACAGAGAGCGATTCAGATACACTATTTTTCTCTACTTTGTTGTGCTTCTATGATCTTTACCAGATATAAATCTGTTCTTTTGCGAAATGATGTGCTAGTAAAAAACGAACTATATATGTTGATTTAATGTATACAACATACATATATATATATATATATTTGGTAAGAGAGGAAAACGTCATATATAATAAACGATAAATATATTGACGAAGTTAACATAGTATGTTTCATGACAATACAGACAATAAATTCTTTTACAAACAACAGACGTAGATGTATCAAAAGAATGTTAAATGATACTACCAATCAATATAGAAAATAACTAGTATTACTAATTAAGTGTCATCGCCTACTCTAAAATTTCCTATTTATGGACATGCATCAACAACAATCGCAATATTGTACATTTTCCGATCTATTCATCATCATACACTATCACCAAGAATCAATTTTTTTCGCCTTTCTTCAGGTATACATAAAATTCTACATGTTCATTATAACTCCATAGTGAGTTCATTTGACCCTCACACTGTCCTGTTTCACATTTTATTCTATTCTTCTCTTCCCTTTACAATAAATATATATATATATATATATATATATAAATGTATATGTTACAGCACTATCAGGTCAACTCGTTTCTTTCTATATTTGTACATGCATAGTGATGAAACTTACTAACCAAAAAGGGCATCTCTCGTAATAAAGCAAGCTTACTCTCTTTCGATAAATTATGTAATATTCTTTTTTTCTTCTTCTTTCTTTTCTTGCACACGCTCGACTCATATGATAGATAGTATTATGTAAGATTGAACAGAGGAAAGCAGTAAAAAAAGAGCGAACGAACACAAAGATTACGACGGAAGGACCTTTTTTTTCTTTTCTTTTGCAGCACATACGCAACATATTCTTCTTTATACCATCACGCAATACATAGAGAAAAAAAATGAGAGAAAGAATGTAACTTGAATTGCTTTGCATCACGAGTCCAATTCTGCTATTCAATCATCATTACGAAAAAAAACCAGAGAATAAGTGAACAGTGGTACCATGTAGTCGGTTTGAGTTTGACCGACGGTACCGTCCTAATGGGGATGGTTGTAGATCAAAAATCTATGGAAAATATGGACTCATCAGGTAATAGTTTATCAACATAATTACACTTCAGTTGTTCTTTGAAACATCTAAGATTTCCGTGATATTTTTTTAATATGAATATTTTTGTCTATAGCAATTAACAACAAATTAAATGACAAATCTATGGTATTTTTCATTGATTGTTATTTTCATAAGTCTCGGTTCAAGCACTGTCGTTGGAAAACCGATTCTTTTGGCATGTGATACCTATGCGACAACATCAACATGCAGTCGAACACCAACCGAAGGCAATAGTGAATGTGATACATGTTGTAACATGTTATTAGAACGTATGTTCAATTGTCCACCATGTCGTTATTTTGTTCTTAACAATCGTCGACAAGGATCGAGCTGCTTTTGTACGATATGTTTTAAACAAAATCGTCATCGACGTCGTCATCATTTACAAGAAAATGAGCAACTTCCATCTTCTCGTTTTGATGGCTAACCCGCTTTCTTATTCTTTTTGTTTTGTCGTGTCCTATTTCTCGTTTGAATATGTATTCAATTTTGGTTTGTTTCTTCTGAGTTTGTCTATCCTATTTGTCTTTTTTTCTGTTTGTAATCATTCTTTTATCTTATATGGCGAGGCATATGTAACAGTGATGCATGTACAAAGAAATATTAGAGCTTAGTTATGTATTAACTGGCTATCTCAATAGATTTTTGTCAAAAGCAAAATAAGAGTTTCACTAGAATAGCCGTAAGTAATTCACAGGAAGTTATGTACACATAAAATGAAGATGATGATTGATGAGTTGAACACAAAGTATGCATCATGATTCTATTCGTGGAGATTTTTTCCATAGTTGAAAAACTATTAATTAGTTCACAATAGAAGAATTTTTTTCAAGAGAAACTTCAACGTCAATAATGAATAGAATATGAACTGATCGATTATTTCCTGTTCAAAACCGATCAATGTACATAAGAAAATTCTAATATGTGATTTACCATCGATGAGAATTGCGAAAGATATTTGGACGTCCGACATGTTGTATTTTGTACGAGAAGCAATATATTTGTTTTGAATGAGTTACAATCCCAAACCAAAAGGAAGAAAAAAAAAAGGTTACATGATTGGACTGTTAAGGATTGAATCAACTTGTTTTTATCAACAAAATAAATATTTACTACGTTTTAATCATTTATAAACTATGTACATATATCAAATAAAAAAAAAACAGTTTGCGCATGTCATGTACATACGTAGAATGAATCAATACTTACTTATTCAATCGAAATTATAAACATAATGATTAAACTGTTCAGATGGTCAATAGTTACTCACTAGTAGATTTCTGTTCATATTAATGAGCATACATATTTACCTATTGTATTTCTATTCTTTAATATGTATTAATGCAATAGTTTTACATGAATTTTTATTTAAAAAAAAACAAAATGCTTGAAAATTTAAAGTTTTTTCTTTTCATATTTTTCTCGATGTTTTTGAATAACATATTGAAAATATTTTGAACCATCACGCAATGTACGTTGTTGTGTTTGTAAATCAACAGCATATAAACCAAATTTCATATCAAAACCCTAGAAAAATAAAATAAGTAGTGAATAAGAAACTTTTATTTTATTTTCCTCACTTCTGCCCATTCAAAATTATCAATTAAACTCCAATAGAAATAACCTCTTACATCACAACCAGCTTCATTAATAGCTTGACTCAATGCATAAAGATATCGCCTTAAAAACAAATGACGTCGATCATCAAATCGATCAGCAATCCCATTTTCTGTTATATAAATTGGTATACGAGATAATTCATTTTTAAGGCGAACACAAGCACGATATAATCCTTCGGGATATAATGGATAAGGCATATCAGTCATAAGAGCACTTCCACTATCATCATGGCGATGTACAATTTCAAATGGTGGCTTTTTAAATAAATTAAATCGAACAAGAAAATGTGAATAATAATTTAATCCAATAAAATCATTAGTATGAGGTGCACGCAAATTCGTATATGTTCGTTGTATTGAACCTGGCATTGTCCATTTCAGATGACCTGTTCGAAAGAAATCTAATATGCATCCATTCATAGCATAATCTAATATATGACTAGCATACAAATCTAATGGATTGAGTGGATTGCATGCATCGAATTGAAATATATCTTTCACAATACCTATGGAATGTTGATCAGGTTGACGAGCAATTGTTTTTATACTATCATAGACATCAATATGAGCTTGCAAAAGATGTTGAAGAACAAGAGAGGCTTCGTTCGGTTGAGCTTTATGACCAGGTGGAAAGATTCCATTGAAATAACAACCACTAACATAAACTTCGGGTTCATTAATTGTACACCATAGATGACATTCATCTTCAAATTCTCGAAACATATCAACAGAAAAGCGAACGAATTTTTCTAGATTAGATGACTCAAGAAAACCTAAACTTTGTTCAAACCATAATGGATGAACAAAATGGTGAAATGTAATCATGGGTATAATTGATTGTCTATGTAACTCTTTTAATACATCATGATAATGAGCAAGTATATCTTTATCATATTGTCCTTCAATAGGCTCAATTTTATCCCAAGCTAAAGAAAATCGATAGGCATTACAACCAAGTGTACTCATTAATTGTATGTCTTCTTTATATTTATGGTAATGATCAACAGCTATTCCACATCGTTGACCATTTTTAATTCCAGCAGGTTCCCATACAGACCAATTCGAAGCAACAGGTGCTTTATCACCTGGACCTTCACATTGATAAGAAGCAGCTGCTGTACCCCATAGGAAATTTTCTGGAAAAGATACTTTTTCTGTATCAATAAAAATCCGTTTTTCTTCAATTCCATTATCCCAACACCAATATAACGATGAATGTACACGCGATAAATACCATCGACAAATAATCACTATAGTTATAATAAGTAGAATTATTACTAAAGTAACCATTTTAAATATTCTTAAGAATAAAAAACGACAACTAGATAACTATTGGTATCATGTTTTAGAAGACTGATAACACTTTGTTTTTAAGTATATGATTACTAGCGCCCTCAATACATTGCTTTTTTTGAACTGGCTACATAGTTGACCAATAGGTGTGCTATTTTTCACTCAATGACTATTGAAAATAGGCAATAGATTTGTTTTTATTGAGTATTTCTGTATATTTTCATTAACCATGTCAAGCTTTTTGAATCGTTTAAAAAATCTCAAAGTAAATAGATTTCCACTGTTGTTATTGTTTTTTTATTTTGAAAAATTAAAATCTATCTTTTGTTTTTCTACATAGCCAGGATTAATTCATTCCAATAATAACGAAAGTGACACTGGATCAATATGTTCATTCGATGAAGAAGTTTGTATTTCCATTGAATGTCATTATCTCTAGAAAATCTTCTATTTGAAAGGGATTTCTTTGCCCAGTCTGCCATCAGAAATTTACTGACACCAGTGGACTTGAGCGTCACTATCTACAAACTCATTCACAAGTACAAGCAGCTACCATCTATGAAGATACAAATGGTAGTATTAAGCATTCATCGAGACATACATCGGCTGATGTAAGCGAAGGAAAAACAGTCATACATATTCAATTTGAAATCGACTTTTAGGATCCTCTTCAAGAAGCTGCTATATGGAAACAACAATTTTGTGGATCAGAAGAAAGTCGAATGAAATGTAAATAAAATTCAATTTTGAGAATATTGAATGTTAACTGCATGTCTTTTTCTATAGTAAGTAGTGAATTAATGCAACAGAGACAACGTGTCGGTGATCTTGAAGAAGAAATTGATTTATTACATAAACAATTACGTACTACACGAATGAAAGTTATTGAACAAGTGAGACATTTCTTTTTTGATTCAAATTTATAGGAAAAGAAAACAAATTTTTATTTTTAGTCACAAGCAATTGGAAATTTAAAAGCAACCAAAGACGTTTCTGATGCACATTTAGCTATGTTTACTGATGAACTTCTACAAACACAAGTTAGACTTTATAGAAATGTCTATGCGCATTATTTTCTTTTTTCTTTTTGAAGGGTGAATTAAAAGAAAAACAAAATCAAGTCAATACTCTATACAACGATCTGATACCAAGGTAAATGAGTTTGGTTTTGTGTGAGAGTTTATTTTCATTCTAAAAGAATTTTATTTTAATTTAAAAAATGTCTAGTTTGTAAGTATTATGCAAATGTTTTTGATGTCATAGGCTAATGTAAAATAATCGGACGTGCATGACTGCTTTAGCATTTTCTTGTTGTCTAGTATTGCTCATGTTGAAAGAATTTATTCATATGATTATATATTTTTTAGACCAACCAATGATGATGTTGATGTCTTAAAGCGTGAATTGATTAGTGTTCAACAACGTATGAACGATATGTCATTAGAAAAAGAACAAGAAAATGAAAAACTAAGAAATACAGTTCTAGAAATGTATGTATATGAAAATTGTTCAGAAAGAATTTTAATTGCATGTTATAATTGAACAGTTATGAATATGATAAACGATTAGATCAATTTGAAAATACATTTAATAAAGTAAATGTGAATTGTTGTTTAAATTGATTATCTAAATGAGTTTCTTCTAGAATATTTTGAATTATGATGAAGTCATCAGTAATCATACATCTCAAGTTCAAAATGATATTACTCAAATAAAACAAGCTGTTCAGTTGACACGTGTACAAAAAGAAAAAATGATTGCAACTATAAAATCTATGCGTACTTCTTTAGATACAGTAAGGTTTAGTTTTGTTCAAATATATATTTTACTAGGAAGTTAGTGGAATCGTATCCTGTTGAAATTCTCAACAAATAATTTACAGGATATTCCAAACATCTGTAGATCGATTTCTAAACGAAATTTTAATATTACAGCTATAAGTCGACTGCAAGGAACGATGCAGATAAACTGTTTTATACTTTTTATGGGTTATATCCAACTTTTAGTAAATATGAGTTCGAGCTACGAGTACAATGGAAGCAAGTTCACCTTTAAAGCAATAGGATATTTAATAACTAATCTTAATTTCTTATTGGCACAGCGTACTATTATTCCAATTATTTTATGTATGTACAAAAATGAAAAAATATCTAAAAAATAATTAGTAAATAAAAGGATTATTTTCTTCTGGTTTGTTATTTTTAAACTGGTAAATGTTTTTTGTTTTCAATTTACTTCCACAAAATTCACCTAGTTTCTATTCAAATACTTTCCTCAGCTTGACATCATCAGTCGAAGGTAATCACCAAATCAATTAATATTAGCTACGAGAGAAATACATATCTTAATCAGTTGATTATATGTCTGACGAAGGAAGGTCTCCAAGTGGTACCAACCATTCGGATTCATATTGTGCTCATAAGTAGGACCCAGTGAGACTAGAAAAGCCTAAAAGATTTCGTGCCATTTGGCCTTTCTTTCAAAGTTGTAACCGTTTTACTAAATTTTCGAGCTTGGACAAGGAATTTATGGAAAAAATTGAATGAAGGAATTTCGAACTGAAATTTTTCCTAACAATAGGTCTCATCGATGTTAGAAGATTCCAAAAGTTTCAGTGAAAACGGATGCATCATTCTTGAGATATTGCATATTGATGAAAACGGCCATTTTCCAGAAAAATGTCGTAAAATTGACTTCTCTTCAATATGCAATATTTCGAGAAGGATGCATCCATCTTCACTGAAACTTTTGGGATCTTCTATCATCGATGGGACCTATTGCTGGGCAAACGGTTATAACTTTGAAAGAAAGGCCTAATGGCACGAAATCTTTTGGGCTTTTTCTAGTCTCACTGGGTCCTACTTATGAGCACAATACGAACCCAAATGGTTGGTATCACTTGGAGACATTCCCTCGTGAGGCAGTCTGAAAATAATTCCTTTTTCTTTCTTCCAAAGCAAACATACTGAAAGGAGAAAATCTGTACAGAAAGAAAAAACATGACGTTGTTCTTCCTTTCATTCATTCTAGAATCAAATAGAAATAAATCAACTACAACAAGTAAATGCTCAGTTGCATATGGACCTTGAGAATCAAGTCAGTATATTCATTTTTTTATTATTATTGGAAGTTTCTGAAACTAAAACCCTATGTCGTCTTGTCTATTTTTCAAGAATCAATCAAACCAGGAGTTGAATAATGCTTTAGAAAACGAACAAAAGCAAACCAGTTCCTATCGAATTCAAATTGAAACATTGACTAATGAAATTCAAACATTAGAACAAGCTTTAAATGAACTGAGGCAAGAAAAAAATGAACTATTAATAACGAAAGTCAACAATGATCAAAATGAAGATGAACGAAATGTTGTTAGACAGTTAATACAGGAAAAAGTAAGAAGATTTAATTTTTGTTTAAATTTAAAAATTTTTCTTTCTTTCTAAAGGAGGAATGTGAACAACAAATAAAAGAGCTTCGAAAAAAAATCAAACATATTCAGGAAGATTTTGAAAATATCTCAAAACAATTAACACAAATAAATCATGACAAAGTAGAGATTGAAAATTTTCCATGAATTTTCATTACGCTGTATTCTATTCATTAGGATCAATTACAAGTTGAAAAAGTACAATTGAATACTGACATTAATTCACTCAAACAACAATTAGATGATCTTAATAAAGATAAAGTAAAAAAAAAATATCAATTAATAATTATTCGAAAAAACTCAATAGGATAGTCATTTTGTTTTCGATTATACATGTTCAATTGCCCATGATAGAGTTTTGTTCAGTGAATAATCGTATTGGTTTTAACAATAATAAATCGGTTTTGATAAAAAGAAAGTGTAGTAATATTCCACGACTATAACACTTGTTGAGCATTCCCCAATGTAAACTTCGATATTTGATTCAGTGGATTCATCAAGAGAGTTGATTTTCTTTTCTAAAACTCATTGTTTTATTCACGCGAAGTATGGCATATCAACAATATTCTAGGAGCTTAAGAAATTCATAAGGCTCTTATGATTTGATTCCGAATTACAGTGAATAAATGTATACATAAATTAAGTTTTCAATGCGTAAATATTTTATAATTGTATAGACGACGAAATCTACAGAGAATAAAATGCTGTTGTAAAGTAAAAAGAAAGAATTCCTTCGATTTTCTATATGCCATTTAAGAATCTTCCTTCTCATCGTATTGACTGTTTGTTTTACTCTAGGAACAACAAATCAATGAGTTAAATCAAGAATTATCTTCTGAACGTGAACAATATATCAGTATTAATACTAAATTAGAAAATGATTTTCGACAGGCTAATGATAATCATGTGAGTTTAGCTTATTCATATTTTGTTTTGACTATTGTATTTTTAGAAACAAGAAATGGAACGATTAGATAATAATTTTCAAGAAAATAATTTAAAATCAACTGAAAAAATAAATAAATTAGAAACAGAAATCAATGAATTGAAAGAATCAATTCATCAACAAGAAGAATTATTGAATGAAACTAAATTACATTTAAATAGTGTCCAAAAAGAAAGAGATAATCAAGACAAAGAATTAGGAAATAGTAAACAAGCTATCGATGGATTAGAATTAGGAATTTCTCAATTATCTATAGAATTAGATGAAAAAGTAATACATCGAAATAATTTGATATCCATTATTGACTACCGTTTTGTTTTGTTATCCATAGAATAAATCTATTGATCGCTTAACTGCTAATATTCGTCGAAGTATTGATCAAATGAATAAAACTCAACAATATATTCAGCACAATGTTTATACAAGTCAAATAAATATATTAGCCATTATTGAACAGGTAACTGAATTATTTTTGGCAATATTAGTATTTTCTAACTTTATAATTAGTAACAAATCAAAATAAGATGATAATTTGATTTTAAAATCGGTTAGAATTGTATACTGCAGTCTAAAATGAAATTGAGACGAATAATTTTATTCAGTGCTGCCTAAGATAAACGAATAATAATAATTAAAAAATACCTCATAAGTTGAAAAGAGACGTCAGAGAATTGACTGCGTTAGCACTTGAAACGAAAAATAAGCATTTTATTTTTTTAAATCTTTCGATATATCAAATTAATTTTGAAAACATTACCCTTGTATTCCTTGTCTATAGATCTTCTATTTCAGAAATAGGCTCTACAACGTTTAGCTACTTCTTTAGAGAGTCCGACATCATATTTGAAAACTCTCTTTCGTCTAGAATCAGAATTATCGTGAATAATTTGTTTCGACTTTGCATTAGTAGAGTAACGAAGCATTGTTTTGCTATTAATTGTAAATATAAACTACTTCACAGATTCATAGATAAATTATAACAAAAAAGAGTCACTGAAAAATCCTTTGCATAGTTAAGTTAAACTTCACGAGATATTTATGCTAGTCAAAAACTAAAGCTCGGAGACGGGCTCGACGGATGTACTTTTTTTCTGGACAAAAATTATGATTTCTGAAAAATAACTTTAATATATATTTTATTTAGTCTGAACAAGAATCTCAAAAAATTCGTTCTGAAACACTAGAAGACATTCATCAGGAATTCACTAACTATTTATCTGTTGTGCATACAATTATCGTTGACAATAAAGTAAGATTTTTTCTTCATAGCCTTTTATTCCTTATGTAATTTTTTCTTCCAATAGACTAAACTAGCAGAACAAATCGAAGCACAGCAGATTACAGAAAAACGTTGGAATAAAATACACACGGAACACAATCAATTGACTAAAGAATATAATGAAGAAAAACAAAAATTTGAAACACAAATAAATGAACTTCATAACAGTTTGTTGAAGGTATAAAAGAAGCTTAATTTCATATTTTCAGCATTGAAAACTTTTCAAACGAATAAAAATTAATCGACTCGTTTTGTCTAAATTTTTTCATTCGAGAAATATATTTAACATGTAGAACGAAAACAATGTGCTCCTAAATGTAATCTTTTAGGAAATATTTGACATCGTTTGATCTACAATTTTCAATATCGAATATATAAATTAAACGCATTATTTGATGTTTTGATCTTTTTTTTGAGTTACAACAAAGAGATATTTGGAAGAAATGATAACACACTCCGCTTTGATTCTAGCAGTTACAGTATAATTTCAATCCTGAATAATTTTTGTATGTATTATTCAAATCTATCTATTCTGAAAATTCAACGAATAGTTTTTAGCTCAAAAGACTGATAGTCCCACTCACGTGAAATATTCTCAACAATGAAAATTCTCATTTGTTCTACAACGATTGTGTTTTATTTATAGTGTTGGTTCTCTATTTCAGGTATCCGAATCGTTGACTGAAGTGACACACGCAGCAGATCGTCAACTAGAAAAATTCGAAAATCAAATTGTAAATAAATTCGTTTCAAACTTATATTTTGCTTATCTTTTAATCTTTTTTTTTGTTATAGGCTTCACTTGAACACGAGCTAACCAAGGCACAGTCTGATCTTGAATCTCGAACTAAAAAATATGAAATGCAATTCTCAGCATTAACAGAAAATTTAGCTACTGTCCGAGGTGAATTGAAAGCAGCTCATGAAAAATTAGTTCATTTTGAACAAGTGAAAATTGAAAAAGCTGGTTTGTTTATTCTATCTATGTTGATTAAATCTGTTTTTATTGCTTCTTATTTTTTAATCAGATCTTCACGCACGTTTAAATGCATCACAAGATGAAAGTCAGGTCTTATTAGATCGATCGTTAACCAGTGAAAATAGAAGTGAAAAACTTCTATTAGAAAATGGCCAATTAGCAAAAAAGAATTCTGATTTAGAGTCTGCTTTACAAGAGATCGCTCGTGAATATCAAAGTCTTCAAGTAAAAATAGAATTTTCTTTTCTACTAAATTATATCGTTTTCTGTTTTTAAATTGAATTAGATTTATACCAATAATATAAGTCAACGTCGATGGTTAAATGATCATGATGTACATGAATGTATGAAATGTAATCAAACATTTTCTATTACGCAACGTAAACATCATTGTCGAAATTGTGGAAATATATTTTGTGATACATGTTCATCTAAAACGGCTATTGTTGCAGCAGCATCGAAAAAACCCCAGCGAGTTTGTGATCAATGCTTTAAAGAATTAACTCCTTAATATGCAATATTCATTTTGTTGGCCTTGTTTTTTTAAAATAATGCATATATATTTGTACCAATTTTTGTTTTCATATCGATAGCTAAGCAATAAAAAATACAGTGAGTTAAATATATATTACCGATATGTAAATAAATGTGTTCATAATGAATGAGTTTTTAAATTCTTTTTACAATCAGCGTGCAACATCGAATCTGTCTTTGAAGAGATTATGTTTGTATGCGTTTTTTTCTTTCCTTCCAATACCCATTATTTACTGTGCATCATTTACCTTTTATTTTCTTGTACTTTTCAGTCGCATTTTTATTCTCGAGAATATCATCTTTGAGGGTGTATCGTTCGAGACACACATAAAGAATATGTGTTGAAGACTGAAAAGAATAGCTTAGCACGTTTTTAGTTGTACTAATATTCTCTTCATTCAATGGTATAGCTAATTGACTGATTGTACGTAGTATTAGAAGCAAAATAATGTCTGCAAGATTTTAACAAATTCAAAGAATTCCAATCGCATCTTACCAAATTTTGATAGAATTGAATAAGAGCTTTTATTGATTTTAATTACAGATAAGACAAAGACAACCAACATAAGTTCTACGCTTCCTACACTTTTCTTTTTTTTTAGAAGAGCTACTCTAGAATTTCTATTTGAAATACTTTATTTGACTATATTTCATTATTTAAGAACCCTTATGGTTTTAGTTGAGTGTTTCCTCTTGTCTATAAGCATAGAAATCAGCATAATGGAAGTCCTCGTTAACTAGCGTTAGAGAAGCATTATTAAACAATATTTCTTAGAATTATCAATGTTGATTATGATTATTACTTCAATGTGTTCCTTAAAGAGTTTGATATTTCAGATAACTTCCAGATACATATTTTTCTTCTTTTGCCAAGAAAAGTCTATATCTATTATATATCTTCAGTGGCGTAGCGAGGGGGGCGGCCATTGGGCAATTGCCCAACGGTTAAAAATTTATTGCCCAATAGATTTTTTAGGCAATAGCAATGGCCCAACACCGAAAAATATTGATATACATGCATGTACGTTTAAAAACGTAGATGATGTTATTTTATAACGCTGATTGCTGGTGAAATATATTCAAATGATCGAGAAAAGTCAATTGACGATATTTTCCACCGAAGCAATAATCAAAATAATGACAATTCTATCATATTTTAACTTGAAACAAACTTATGCCCTCACTTAAAGTTGGTGATCAAGATATTAGTGTATACTTATGAATCTTGCGAGAGAACATAGAATTCTTTTGAACGCAAACGACAGACGTAGCTTAAACCGAATACTTGAACGGTATAAGTGTGGACAATACTTTCGCAATTTGATTAATAAAAATTCCAATTCGCAAAAGAAGATGTTAATGAGTGCCGTTTGAAAATTTCACTTAGGAATTAGTAGTAACAGTAATGGAATCGCATGTAAAACAATTAAGGGTATAGTCAAATTAAAATCGATTACAAAATGATTAAAAATTGATTAAAATCATGCACCTTTTAGTCAATTTTTAATCAAAAATAATCGAAAAAATCAAAATTTCATTGATTATTTTGATCAATTTCGATTAAAATTCATGAAAAAAACCCGGTTTCAATTGATTTCTGTCCGTTATGCGTAAAAAAATCTTCAATTAATTTTCATCAATTTTAATCGAAATAGGTCAAAATAATCAATGAAATTTTGATTTTTTCGATTATTTTTGATTAAAAATTGACTAAAAGATGCATGATTTTAATCGTTTTGTAATCGATTTTAATCTGATTATACCCTTAATTTTTTTACATGGGATGATAACATGTAGTTCAGAGAATGTACAGATAACTAAAAATATTAGCCGTTAAAAATCTTACAAGGTTGAAAGGACTCGCTAGCTATATAATATAGAGCAGCAGTCATCATTACGTGTTGAGAGATGATAAAGTGAGCTGATGTTCTTTTCGTTCTATTTATGATTAATCATGATTTTTACTGTAGAAATAAATAGATAGATTTTGAGAAATAAAGAATTAATTTATGAAAAAGAGAACATTAGCAAACACGGTCATTTCTAATAGGTTAGTGACAAATTTCCTTGAAACAACATAGATTTGGAGGTAGCAATAAACTTTTGACAACTTCCAGTTGCGGCCCAATCGATTTTCAATTGCCCAATACAGTCCATGTCTCAAAATAATTTAGCTGGGAAGCGGCCCAACGCTCAAAAAATCCTAGCTACGCCACTGTATATCTTGTTTTACAATAGATTGTTCGATCTTGAAACCGCATTTTTCTTAAAATGCAAAATTACATTCATCTATTTATTTAAACTATGAATACGATACAATTATCATCATCACAAAGAAAGGAAAAAAGTACCTGATATTCCAGGTCGATCGTACCAGTCACCGGATACTGTAGGTTCCTGTCGGAAAGCACTGGAAATTGACCGGAATCCTGTTTCCACCTTCTAGCGATTTCCAGTGTTTTCCGGTCGTTTCCCGCCGTACGGCCACGACCTGGGATCAATTCTCTATTTTAAATGAGTTAGTGATTGATACTGTAAGAGCTCATGACAAAAACAGAAGTGTACAAAATGATAATAGTGCGATTTCATACCGTTCGAACAGTATTCTATAAACACATCATTTTATCGATAAGCATATATTTACATTTCACTGTAGTAGTTTTGATTAATTTGATGTGATGAACTTTGAATTATAAAACTTTTTACTTAAAATTACATCACTTTCAGGATTTTCAAGCATTTATGCAAGATAGAATGCTTTCTTCAATAATGTATGCAGGCATTGATTTTAAGAGATTCCGCTTGGATCTTTTCAATTGGCATCAAGATTTTTTTCTTTGTAATTGTTTTTTTAAATAGTTCTTGTTTATTGCATTCAACAACATCAAATCGCGATTAATCGTGTTAGTTTGATGTTTTGTTTCACTTTTATCAGCATATGGTTTATTACATTATATCCAGAAATTCCATAAATTAATCACTATTTTTTGTCACACATGAACTACTTTTCTGAAGGCAAATTAAGATATGCATAATATTCCAATTTTTTCCTTTAGTATTTTTTGTGTTAGAGCTTATATAGTTTTGACCCTTTTCTTTTCTTTTATATCCTAATTTTTCAAATAAGTTTCGGTTTAAGACATTCACTTCTATATGATCTTGTTGCTTGTAGTATGATATATTTTACTTAGTCACTTCAATTTATAATATGGCTTTTCGAATTAGATGTTAAACATAAACACTCGTCGTCAATGTTTCTTCGTTAGATTCAAGTTTGTTTAATTGGTCTTTTCTTGCGTTAATAATATGTGGTCTGAATTTTGATCGCTTGAGTTTTGAAGGAGGATTAATTTTATACGTACTTTATTACTTTCTTCGTCTATTAGATAAATATTATAATAATCTGGTATAGCGTTATATATCATAATAGTATCATACGCATTATAGTGCTATACCAATAAATATCATACATTAATACGTATATAAAAACACTATATTTTCTTCTTGTTGGAATGTTCACTTTAAATTTTATGTTAGAATGTCGTTCATTTATTCTAATTTTAAAATCAATAATATTTAATTACGTGTAATAATATACAGAATATATCGTTAACATCTCTTGCTGGAAAATGATCATTTGTTTCTTAACCATTATTAAGATTTTACTTCATACGTACATTCCACATGAATCTACTCGCTAACATAGAATCTAAAGGAGAACTCATAGCTATTCCATCCAATTTTACGTATGTTGGATGGAAAAAACGAAATGGAATTTTCTTTATAGAAACTGTGTCTCATAATTATTCTAATATTTAACAATAAAGTGATATAATTATTGGTTGAATATAGCTTTTAAACAAATGTGTCTAATTTCAAATGCTATATTTTAAGGTTGATTGACGTATAAATTGTCAGTATCAGAATTGCGTATCATTGAAATAGAGCTATCGTTATAGCTGTTACGATTTCTTTAATGATAAACGCATGAATATAAATATATAAAAAATTAGTTTGATGAACAATTATTGCTAATTTTCGAGGTTAAGATATTTACAGAGATCATAGTTGCAATTAATGTACTAGTTAATACATAAAATGATTGATCTTATAGTATAAATGAATTGATGTGTTGTTGTTTATTCATAAAAGGATATATGAGATGAGCACAGTGAGATAATATTCGTTAATATTAATTTATACTAATTATAATTTTTTCTGAAATTTTCGAATACAGCCATATATAAATTTTTGTTTTTTTAATTGGAGTTAAATGTTTATAGATAAATAATTTCACTTTTACAATTTTTAGATTCTTTTCTTTTTCTATTTTTGATTTTTGTTATTTATAATCTAACAGGACACTATTATAAGAGTACGAAGAGAAGGAGACAGTATTCTTATGTTAGAAAAAGAGTTCTTTTCGAATATAATAACAACTTCTTCTATCTTATAAGACTGAAAATTTTCTAAAAGTAAGAGATTTTATTGTGTGTATCAGAAAGATATACTAATATATGATGATTTTTTGTTTTCAAAGTCTTGTCAACATATTCTATACTTTATATTTTTCTTTATTTTCTAGCTTGATCTCAGATCAGTTGCAGAATTGATGAATTTTATCATCTTATTTTTAATTCAAAATTTTCAATTTCTCTGTAAGAGACATTTTTCTACGAGACAAAATTTCGACGAAGAAATATTATTTATCTATCTTGAATAGAACACGTCATCTTGACTTCTGCCATCTTCTTGATTGTTTGATGAAATTATTTTTTTGTAGTAATTGAATTAATTGCATTTTCACTTGACTTCTAAATACTATAATAGTGATCTTTATTATATTTTTTGCATTACGTGTTATCTTGGCAATACTTTGTTTCTGTTTTTCTATATCATAATGGGAATAGTCTAATTCTGAGTATTTATATATAGGATGCATGAAATCTTTTTATTACCAAGGACTTTGTTTACTAGCAATGTAACCATTAAACGGAAGACTGATGCGCAAACGTAATAAGTTGAAGATTATATTTGAATTTTTCTAGTTCTGAGTAATAATATATGAAACAAAAATAATGAGTATTAATGAATAATATATACTATTGGTAGATAAAATAGTAAGCACTTATGTGGTAATTTTTATCATCAGTTTTCTTTTCTTTTTCCATTACATCATCTTCTGCCAAGTGGTTCAGAAATAATAAGCGTCTTTATTTTAAGATTATATATATGCCTTGCTATCGATTCGTTGATAAAATGAACTTATTCATATTCAAAAGAGAGTCGTCCATTTTTGTTTAATGTAACTAAGATTCACCATTTTCTTAGATACGCTAGTTTAAATCAGCAGCTCAAGACAATTTCGTAAAAAACAAATTTGTTTTTTGTATTTTATTTTTGTCAGTTGCAATCATTCGGTCATTCTACAAGTGTCTGTCTTTTGATATTATCTTCTTTGAGTGAATATCATGCGTTAATTTAACTGAAACGAAAAATATTTCAATAGATTTTAAGTGTGCACTCTTCGATACTTTACAAATGATCATCAGTTGTGCGAAAGGGAAATCTATATGGCCACACGATTCTTTCGGTTGTGTGCTGAAACTGGAGTCTATAAGCCCCAAACATTTGAAGTAGAACTTTTCAAGTCACTGATCGTAAATTCAAAATTTGCTTAGAATTATTATACTTCTGGGATTCCCACCGTATTCTTAGCATATTCGCTGTTCTCCAAAGATTGTCTTTTAATATCTCAGTACTATTGGAAGAAGATTATAGATAAAAGTAGATTTTGTTCAACACGAAAGATGAACTAAATATGTGTTCTACTTATGAATTTGATATATTTATATAGCGCCCCAGGAGAATGATTCTGATAGTGGGATCCTATCGAATTCGTGTTGGAATCTTATCGGATATAGTATGAATTTCATTAAACCGACGAAATCCTATCGGTATCCGGGTATAGGACCTACAATCGGAACCCTAGTGTTGAAATCCGGTAGGTTGCAGTGTCGGAATTTAACGGAATCCAACAAAAGCATTCGACCCATGTGCTCTGTTAGCACCATATGCTTATTCATTGGTGATTAAGAAAATGTTTTTTTTCCGTCGGATTCGTTAATAGGTCCGTGACCAGAAGTCGGATCGGATTTTGGCGGCTGGTCGGATCCCATGAGATTTGATAGGATTCACTATCTGATTCATTCACCTGGGAGTACATTATGTTCTCTTCTCTTAATGTTATCTCAGGAGAAAGAAATTTTAATTCCATACATTACATGGATTTTCACAAAGCGTATTCTACAGTCAAACTAATGCTAATGTTCTTACATATTTTTAATATCTTTCTTTTTGAATTTGCCGAAAAGGCTTTGTTCATCCAGGATTGTTGATAGATATCACTAGATACAATATGAAGATTATCGCTACCATATTTTGATAGTATTTGAGTCCCACGCAGTTGTTGAAATCCAAAATATAATTTGATCTATAGTTCATTTTACCTTTCTTACCTGCAAAACATCATTGGCCTAAGCTTAGTTATACTTTTTTTATTATAATATCGATCATGTATAGTTATCCATAAAGTAAGTAAAGAGTATAGTTTCTTATAGAGGTTGATAGAACGAAATAGATGAAAAACATGAATTTTGAACAAATGAAAAATAATAGAGATGTCAGTCAAATACAGATAGGTATATTATTACTTAGATATCCGTTATCTATAAAGTACTACGTAGACAACCCTGATCGAACAAGCGCGGCCATTTACGATTCCTGCACATTGAGTCCGTATACGATCTTCGTTTTGCTTCGTATTTTACCGTACATGGTCGTATCTCTCCATATACTACACGGCGATATACAATCGTAATACTGAGCCATTTATTACGGTCAAATACGATCGTATACGGAGCCAAACGGAGCATACATGACCGTTTATGGCTGTATATGGACTCCGTAGCTTCAACCTGGAAAGCGACAACATGCTATACTAACCCCTTTCCAATCGCTAAAAACCAGAGATCACTAATTGTTGCAGGTTTTGAGTATTTGAGATTATACAGGATCTTCTTTAACTTAAGCGTTGATATTAATAATCATCCAATAACAGTATTCAATATTCAATATTCTTATACAGTAACGAACATCAGTCGTTGAATTCATATGATTAAGAATTAGTTGATAGTCATCAACACTAGCAAGATGTAAAACGAAATAAGATTTACTAATAGTTTTGCATGTTGTGTACTGTGAATAAACATTTCGTGAAACAATATAATTTTATCACACGCTAGATACAGTATTAATTCATTTTCTCTTGAACGAAAATATCTAGTGAATCGTTATTTATTCAGAATATACCTCAGTATGGTTTCTTATGTATCATTGTTGAAAACTTTTATTCAGATAGAAAAACCAAACTCATCGTATTGTTGTTAAACGTATTAGTCTAGCGTTAAAATTTTGTATTTGTACGACTTTTATTGCATAGAATTAATAAGAAAAAGACATAAAAAAATAGAAACAATCTTTATACACTTCACTATAGCACTAAACAAATTGAGTAAAGTTATTCACATATCCATCTGTGGTTCAATTTCCTTTCCTGTTTGGATTTCACCCCAACCAATCAATCGCGAATGTCCATCAATACGCCGACTCAATGCCAATTTTTCATTAATATCAGCACATACTGGTTTTGTTAATTGAATTTTAACTAAATCACTTTTAACACGTAATACTCGACCACCAGTGGATAAAGATCCAATATTGATTAATAGAACTTCGTTTTCACTCAATTTGTTTATCTAAAAATAATGATAATAATATTTATTGAAATACGGCTGTAGTAATATTGTGAATTAAAATCAATATCTATGTATGAGGGTTTTTCATCAAAAAATAGATTTAAAAAAATCCTATCAACTTCTATCTATCTACATTCGAAGCTTACTATCTGGTAGGTTTTAAAATCACTTCTACATCTCAACTACTATTGAGAGTATAATATTTAAAATTAAACGTAAAAATAACTCAACCATTTTGCAATAAGAAGTAGCCTAGTCATACGAAAAGAGTTAATTTAAAGTAGCACTGAAGTAGATTTCGGTACAAAATAAAAACGTATCTATATACCTTAGTACTTCGATTGGATGAATCACTTTGTACACCAACTACACGTTTCAAAAGAGAATATTTTGCCGTAATTTCTATATAGATCCTTGACAATGAACCAGCTTCTCCAAGTACTTGACCAACCAAACGGTCAGCACGAGTTAAAGTTGGATCAATTTTCGTACCAACACCTATACAATAAAAAAGCAAATTCGCATAGAAAATCATAATGCAATCGTCATACTCTACCAATAAGACCACCAGGTACAGCAAATTCAAGTGTATTTTTTTCGGCATAGAGAGAGATAATTTTTGATTTAATAGGCGAACACTGTAGTTGACCTGTATTATCTTTAAATATTAAACCAGGTCGAATTTCAATTGTTTGATTGACCTATATGTTTCATAAATACAATTTTAGTATTTTAAATCGAAGCATTAGCGAGCTGGAGGTTTTTTTCTCAATCTTTCATCAGATTGTATCAAGCAAAAGAAAGTACAACTCACTTTAAGCACTCCTTGGATGATACTTCCGCCAGCGATACCACCTTTTAGATCATCAGCATCAGTACCAGGTTTATTGACATCAAATGATCGAATTACTATGAGATACAAAAGCATGATTATTTCTATTGAAAAATAAAACAATTTTATTTTCACTTACTAGTCATTTTTGGTTTTGAAGTAAAATCCCTTATGGGTATAGGAATTTTTCGCACTATAAAGTCACAAACAGAATCCATGTTACAATTAAGTTGTGCACTGATTGGAATAATTGGCGCATATTTTGCATTTGTATCTAAAATTCAAAAATATTTATCTAGTTTCAATGAATTAGAAAAAACGAAATTAACCTTTAATAAAACTCTTGATTTGCTCGCATTGTTCTTCGGCTTTAACTTGTCCAACGAGATCAATTTTATTTTGAAGTATTAATATGGATTTTAGGTTCATAATATTTACAGCTGCCAAATGTTCATATGTTTGTGGTTGTGGACAAAATTCATTAGCAGCTAAAATTTTCAAATTAATAACATATATTCTTGTTTCCAATTTTTCATTTTTACCTATAACCATTAGAGCAGCATCCATAACAGCTGCACCATTCAACATAGCTGCCATGAACGTCTCATGTCCTGGACAATCAACAAAAGATATATGTCGTAAGAGATGAAATTGACCAACACATCCTGGTCGATCACAAGGAAACTGATCACTTGCATTTGAACCAGTCGCACGATATCGTTGAGGTCTCGGACATTCTGCATTATCACATTCGAATATCTATATTATGAATACAAAAACTCTTAGAGAAGTAATCGATTTGCTTATGTGAATGTGTTGATGTTAATGTGAATGTAATTTTTTTGGTCC
Organism: Rotaria socialis; assembly: GCA_905331475.1. Taxonomy (NCBI): domain Eukaryota; kingdom Metazoa; phylum Rotifera; class Eurotatoria; order Philodinida; family Philodinidae; genus Rotaria; species Rotaria socialis. Next base: position 24,039 of record CAJNYU010001005.1, on the reverse strand, counting down.
CGTCATGAACAACTACATGCACACTTACGAGTTAAGTAGGTAACGAAACGAAAGTATAGATAATATAGTTCAAAGATGTATATTATAGGTTTCACTATAAAGCATTCCAACCTGTCACTCAAATTTTAAAAAGCTGTAAGATCTTACAAATACTTTCAGATAAATGTTTAAGATAGACATAAGCGAAATCAATTGTCATCACCACTGGAAGCGGTCTGGCCGGACCGGTACCGGACAGGACAGGACAGGACCAGTTCAGAAAGCCAACCGGGCCGGTAAATACCGGAAGATCACCGGTTGAAATTTTAAAATAGCTATATTTATTTAGCTCTATTTTTGTTAAAAAAATGTTTTTATGAATTTTTCCATGAAGTAGATATAATGAAATTGTGCTATCAATATATATATAGTCTTACGAAACTATTGATGATGCAAAATTTTGTGTAGTTTAGAAGGAATAATTGATTGCCATCATAAACACAAGCAATACATCTCATTTTCTTTCACGGTGAAGAGAATTTGGTTGATCGATGCACTCGATTTTATCGACAGTGTTGTTTTTTTTATCATACATAGCTGTAAAAAGATGATTTGATAATAAAATTTGAAACGTCTATCTTTTCTTTTCTACAGATTTACTGATAGATTTCATCATATTTCATCCATAATGTAAATTCTATAAAGTATATTTTCAAAATACCTTTCCTTAGAAGCTTTATTAGAAAATTTAGAGTATTCAGCTATCAGCATTTATAATGTGAGGAGCTGAGTCATAACATTTGAATAGGCCTATTTAATCATTAACTAATTGATATCATTGCTGGAGCTCACTCTACCAGTTTTTACCGTATTTTGGCTCTCTGAAACAATTTTCAAGGAATTAACTTTTATCAGTTGTTGTCCGATTTGCCTGTTCGAGAGTAATTTATGTTCGGCCGGTTTACCGGTCGGAGCGGACAGGTAAAATTTTTTAACCGGCTGAACAGGACCGGCTTATGAATTTCTTACCGGTTCCAGCTGTGATTATCATATATAAAAGCATTTATCATTTAAAAAAAGCAGTTTCATTACCTTTGCATTTGCATAACCCAAATGAATGGTCCTATTTTGTTGTTTTTCTCTACCAAATTTCCCTGTGTCTATACCAGATAAACATTTAACAACAGTGGATTTTCCATGTGCTACATGACCAATAGTGCCTATATTGATAGTAGCTTGACGGCTCATTATTTCCGGTGTTAATGGAGTTAAAAGATTCAAATTCTAACAATTAGAAAAATGAAATATTTTATACTTCTCAATGAACTGTATTCATACTAGATTAGCAATAGATTGCTTGGCCATAATAGTTTTGTTTAATGTTTCAGATGATTTGATTTGTTTTATTTTATTTTACGTTCTTTGTATCACTTTCTCACTAATATATAAACATATGTATGCATCACTTATAAGCGATAAAACAACTTATCTCCAGAAAGTTTCGCAATTTTTATCATCTTGCATCATGTAGTTAGCATATTAAAAAGAATGACGAAACACGAAAGAATGTTTTCTTGGGAAAGACCCACTCGTTCGGTCCTGCTAAATGTTAATCGAAATAGATGTCACTAAATTAATATTTCTATATGATCAATGCCGATTATTATCATCATTGTGGTGGCAATGATGCATGTGCAATGACGAAAAGATAGAATATTTGGACTCAATGGATCATTTATCGTTTTATTTTCTCCCTTTTTTTGTGGATACTTTTGTTTTTATTTTTGTATCGTTGTTTTTTCGAATATACTAGATAGGAAATAGACGGTGCCATGGCGAATCAGGGCCCGTACAACTATTCATATATATTTAAATATATTATTATTGGTGATATGGGTGTTGGTAAAAGTTGTCTGCTTCATCAATTTACAGAGAAAAAGGTCTCATTTTTCATGTCAATGAGTCATGCAGAAATATTCAATTAATCATTTTTTTTAATAGTTTATGGCTGATTGTCCTCATACAATTGGTGTTGAATTTGGTACACGCATAATTGAAGTTAATGGACAAAAAATAAAATTACAAATCTGGTAAATGAAATGAAAATCTAATTTTTTTTAAACGTTTCATGTTTATGCTAGGGATACGGCTGGTCAAGAACGTTTTCGTGCTGTAACAAGTATGCTTTATTTTTTCTCTTTTTCCTTTTGTGCACTATTTATTAATTTATTTTTACTATTGCAAGGGTCATATTATCGTGGAGCAGCCGGCGCTTTAATGGTTTACGATATTACACGACGTGCCACTTACAATCATTTGAGTGGATGGTTGACTGATGCTAGAAGTTTAACTAATCCAAATACCGTTATTTTTCTTATTGGTAAATTAAATTGAACAAAAATTTCAAAAAAAAACCTCGTACTGTTTGTTTTATTATTATTTAGGTAACAAAGGGGATTTGGATGGTCAACGCGAAGTAACTTATGATGAAGCAAAACGATTTGCTGAAGAAAATGATTTACTTTTTCTTGAAACATCTGCTAAAACAGGTGACCATGTTGAAGATGCATTTATTGAAACAGCAAGAAAAATCTATCAGAACATTCAAGATGGATCGCTTGATTTAAATGCAGCCGAATCAGGTGTACAACCGAAACCAACTACAACATCACGTTCTCCAAATGGTGCAAGTGGTACGGATGGCAGTGGACCAAGTGGCGATTCCAAATGTCAATGTTAGAGAAAACAGAAATATGCATATACAAATATACAGCAGATGATAGACTAAAAAAGTATAACTTATTCTCTTTCTCAGATCGATTTAAATTTTTTTTCGCGTATTGTAATTGTCGTTGTTCTTTTATTTTCTTGTACATTTCGTGGGTGTGTGTGTGTGCGCGCGCGTGCGTGTGTTTGTCTAAGTCTCATTCTTCTTTTCTGTTCGGTTCATTCATGATCGTTGGTCTTTTTTTTGTCGTCGTCATTGTCATTTCCAACAACAAATTTTTACTATCATACCATTAAATAATGTAGCACACACACATAAAAGTTTATCTTATTTATTCGATGTTTTTAGATTTTCATGATTAAAGAGACAAATTTATAATTCAGTATGGTATGCGTAACGAACAAATACAGGAGAATTTAAAATAGAGAAAATCGAATCGATTCCGTACAACGGGAAAAAATCAATAATTGTTGTTAAATAGTGAAAAAAAATTAATCTTTTAGAACTACTTACATTCAATGTGATAAAATTATACAATACCATGTGGTTTTTGATAATAACATAAAAGATGATGGAAAAATAATGAAGAAATATCAAATATCATTGATACGAATGTATACGCTATAATGTTATCGTATTAAAGAGATATCGATATAGAATAAATGTGTTACTATCCAAGAGTAGATAGTTTTTGGCACTGATGAATCCAGTTTAGATATCAAACTAAAACGATAGTGATGATTTAGATTGAAAGAAGGAAAACATTGGCAATGTCGATCTGTCAAATTTTGATGAATCTAGTCAATAGTATTCGTAGAATAATAGGACTTCTTTTTTCCTATGATAATCTTGAGCGTTTTCTTCATTTCTCTACGGATTACAATGGTTTCTCTTCATGTTATCTACGCTTGTGTCTTGATAGACAACAACGAGACATCAACCAACATTCTATGTGATAGTCAATATATATTACTGAGCTGAAATGTCTTAACCTATAATCGAACTATTAATTTAATCGAACGTATATTGCCGATATCAAAGAAGTAGAGCATGTTTATCTTTTGTATTTTCTAGTCCTTGAGATGTATATATACTCGCAACAACTTTCTTTTTCTTATATATCGATTATTTTATTAAATAAATGACATATGGTAATAATTGCTTTAGGTTAAATAGAGAACGTTTTCATGACTAATCTTCTTGTTAAATATTCAATTACGAACGTATCTTCTTTCAACAAAAAGTGTTTCTTTATCTTTTGTCGTTGATTATTGTTTTAAAAAGACTTTATACGCGCAATATTATACATTTTTATCATTTCACTAAAATAGATAATATGATACTAAGATAAGATTTAAATTTACTTAAAAATTAAAAAAATTGTTTTCTACTAATATTGATCGAAAGTAATAATAAATTAATTATTCTTATAGTTTGTTTATTTGAAAAAGACATTTATGTTTCTAATTTCTAGTAATAATAAAAAAACAGAATAATTGTGACTAACTCATTTCGACAGATAAGATCAAATTCTTCAGAAAAATGACAGTTTTTATTTATCTATTTTGTTAACTTGATTAATATTTCAGACAACCAATTGAAACAGTTGATAAAACCAAAATCTCTTAAATCAGTTTCATATTGATAAACAGACGGTCATGATGTCGTGACATGATTCGGTAGAGTCAAAAATGTAACATCATGATATTTAATCAACGTTCATCCGTTGAAATTCAAAAATTCGATCGAACATTGCTTTATTCTGAAAAATAGATCAGTGTTGATTTGTTCGAAATAAAATGATAGTGCAAAAATTAACTTGATTGGAAAAACAAACATACAGCAAGGTAAATCCTGAAACCCTATTGTGTATCAGTTTAAAATATTTTCAGTGTACATTAGGATTTCGTGGCTAAATTTTACTGCCTGAAAGAATATATATTTAATTATAAATATAGATTCATAAGGGTACATTCTACGAGTGTATATATATATATATATATATATGCGTCGAGCTCATTGGTCGATTTAATGAATTACACATAAATAATCGTCGATTTAAAAACGATAATTATACTGATTCCAAATCATCATCAATGACTTTTTCTTTTTGATACTTTGAATACAATAGACAAGTTAAACATTATTTGGCATTGTAAAACATAAGCAAAAGCTACTGATACACTCAGCGATATTTAAAGTAGTTTCATGTTGGTTTCGTTTTCAATCTTTCGTTTTCTTCTACAACAATGGTCTATTAATGTAAAACAGTTTTGCAGAAAACAAAATCTTAGCAATTGATAGACATCGTTCGTTTAATATGATTATATAAATTCATCAGTTAGGTAGGTCCATTATGCCGAAGATGTTCAATCAAATAAACGAGTGGTTATGTTGATGAATCAATTCTACAGCTTTTTGAATGACCATAGATTTCAGTGAATATAAAAAATAAATTGACATAATCTATACACAAAGCTCAAATGAAATAATCGATAGATATTCATAATTCAAAATAACCCGAATTTGCGCATCTTCTTTTTGATGATATGGTCAAATACAAATGTGTCACACTTGTTCATTGAATAAAGCTTTTATTTTTAAAATTAATAGGAAATTTATTTTTTCAGGGAAGAAAAAATTCGAAGACAATATTATTCCATCAAATTCACATTTTGTCATAGAAATAGATCTGAATATGATCATATTAATCGTAAAGCTTCATTTTATTTTTCTTACTATGACATCTCATACATAATGTCTCTTAAGTTCGTGATCAAATGATCTATTCTAGACAAAATATTAATTTAATTAATAAGTTTGAGAAAAAAAAGTTAACATGAATCAAATTGTTTAGTTATTTTTCTTTTTATCTATCATTCGTATGATCTGTATTTGGAAAATCCATCGCTGTTGTTTGCGATAAAACAGCTCCTGGTTGACTACTCATAAGACTTGCACGAAGAACACATTTTTTTAGTTCATCAATAGCTTGTGCTTGAAGAAGTATAAAATTCTTAGCTAAAATAAAATTACTTCATCATATATGTAATCATTGATAAATCCATAATCAACTTACCCAAATATAATGTTGAAATTTTACTTAATTTACGTACGGATGGCGAATGTGCATAGGGAATCTAAAATTAAACAGACGTGTTCAAAACTAAAATCATCGATAAAATTGACTAATACAAACAACAGAACGCAATTCATCAAGTGCATCGTTTAAATCATGCATACGTCGACGTTCACGTGCATTAATCGATAGTCGTAATGTGCGTTGTTTTCGTTCACCAACTCCGCTAACAATAGATGATTGCTGTTGTTGTTCAATAGAATTAGAAGTCTGTGGAACAGCAAGCGGCAAAGGAAAATTCCAAATAGGCGGAGGTGTAGAATCGTTTGCCATGACAAGAAATATATTCGATTGAATGCTAAGATACTTATTTGCTATGCTTGTATGTAATGATGTATGAAATGAATTGTCGATGTAATTTTCATGCAATTCTCTGCTGCTCGCTTCTTCTTCTATTTTTTTGAGTTATTTTGTCATCATACAAATGTATATTTATATATAACGAGGGAGAGACAGATCTGTATGCGAATTCTTATTCCCTAAACGATCTTCTTCCCATGCATGCATTTCTGATTTTGCTCACACTATCATCAGAGATGCTAGCTTGTATTTAATCAATGACTATATAGTCATAATTGAATTTTTTCTTCATGTATCTAATAGAGAACTAAGCTCTTCAAATTGCAAATTGTTCCAATAATTGATGAAAGAGAAGCGAAATGCAACGAGAATGATGATGATGATGATGATGACCCTAACTGAAAATAACTAGATAGGAAGTAAATAAAGATACATACATGTATTTATGTATACATACCGAAAGGTAAAGAAAGGGGTGCGTGGTTAAAGGCATAGAGATCAGATAAGATAACAAGACGACGAAGAAAAACACATTGAGTGAAACAAAAATCTTACTTTATTCATTTGCATACAGTTAGGTCGACAGTCATTATAAAAAATCAAAAGAAAAAAAAATATGGCTAAAACATTACCCCCGGGTATCTATATTCCTACACCAACATTTTTTCAAGATGAACCAGCAGATGAACAACCCGTTGACGTCGATGCAATTACTAGACATGTAAAATTTTTATGTTCAGCTGGTGTTCATGGAATCGTTTGTATGGGTTCAACAGGTGAAGCTGTTCATTTAAATGAGGAAGAGCGACAACTTGTTCTACGTACAGCACGCAAAGCAATGGATGATACATCACCAAAAGCTAAATTAATTGCTGGTTGTTCACAAGAATCTGTTCGTGGAACATTACATTTAATTGAACAAGCAGCAAACTCTGGAGCAGAATATGCTATGGTTTTACCACCATCATATTTTCTTACATGGGCATCATGTCGATCCGATGTGATTTATTCGTTTTACACGACAGTAGCTGATAAATCACCTATTCCAATTATTATTTATAATTTTCCAGGTGTCACTCAACAAATGGACACAACACAAGAAACAATTGTTAAATTAGCTACGCATCCAAATATTGTCGGTATTAAATGTACAGATGGTAACGTTGGTAAAGCAGCTTACATTTGTGCAAATACGAATCCAGCACAATTTACTTTAATGAGTGGTTCGGCTGATGCTTTCGTTCCATTTCTATCTGTCGGTGCTCAAGGATGTATACCTGGTTTTGGTAATATAGCACCACGTATACTTTGTGAACTATTTCATTTATACACAAATCATGCTACCGATAAATGGAAAGAAATACAAAGTCTTCAAGCTAAAATTGTTGGTGCAGATCATGCATTTTTCCGTTGGAATGGCATATCAGGTCTTAAAGCGGCTATGCAAAGTATATTAGGATATGGTGGTTTACCACGAACACCATTATTACCAACGACTTCAGAACAACAACAAAACATTGTTGAAGCTGTTGAGTCTGCACTTGAAATTGAACGTCAATTAGCTTCAAAATCATCAAGCTAAAAATTAAAATAATCTTCCTATTTAAAAACAACACAGAATTTGTTTAGATCGGTTTTTTTTTGATTGATTACTGCACAATAAACATTAAAAAGGAGTAATAAATGAGCATCATATACGCCTCCTTACGTTCAGAATTTTATTCACACTTAACTGTCTGTCGTTCTCAACCATCTGCTTTTTCAAATCGCCTGATGTGAATATCTTTCAAGTGTACAAAAAAAGAAAACAAAATACCCGAGAAAAGAAGACGATGACGGCAATCACGAGCGAAAAAGGCAGCATTTTCAACAAAGAACAAACAAACAAATAAGCGGGCAGAAAAGAAAGGAGTAGTTAACGATTTATAAAAAGCAGTTAATGATGTTGAAAGACAGTAATTGTGTTTTTTTAAATATATGATGTTCTCACGCCCATTTCATCAAATGTGTGTCGGATAACCAACAAAATATGAAATTCGTATAAAACAAGAGAACGGTAACAATAAGGAAAAAAAAAGATAAAGAAAAAAAAACAGGATCGTCCGTCATCGCAACTGTTCATACCATGGTGTGTAGGAAAACTTTGAATAAGTAAATTGCGCGCGAGAGACAGAAAAAAAATGAAAGGAACAAACAAACAAACAAAAAAATGCAGAGATCGTCCATCGGTCTGCATCAATTAATTACTGCTGTGGTACTGGTTGTTGAGCTTTGCTAGTGCGATATTCGTTGTTATTCTCATCCCCTCCACCAATAGATGATGAATGATTATTAAATGAACCACTACCACCACCACGTCTTGGATTATTACCGCCGCCACCACGATAAGGTGCTCGGTTTCCACCACGACCACTGCCTCTTCCCTGATAATTATTATTGCGACCTCCACCTTGTGGTCCATTATTAAAATTTCCACCCGCGTTATTATTTGATTGATAATTTCGTTGAGTTTTCGGTTCAACGTTCAAACGAATTGTGTCATCGTACATTACATGTGCCAAACTGACGACATATGTTGCAATTTCTGGATTTTCAAAAACAACAAATCCAAAATTCTATTTTAAATTAATAGAAAAAATAAAAATTAACTTCATTGTTTTCAAATTAAAACAAACCCTTTTAATATCATGAGCTGGTGTATGAATTTTAGCATCGAGAACTTTGCCATATTTTTTAAAGCATTCTATCAATGTGTCTTTTGAGAATTCCAATGGTAATGAACCAACAAATACTTGTTGTTCATTGGGTGCTGTTGATACATTTGAACCTGAACGATGAACAGGATTAGGATCTTTTTCAATATTACTATGCCAATAGTTACCACGACTATTTGATGGATAATAATTACCGCCACCTCGTGATGATGATTGACCAGATTGAGGATTGTTACTTGGTCGGTTAGCTGTTGTTGACGGAACTTTTACTGATGATCGATCGGCATTTGTTGGTTGAGCGTTTGTCGGTGGAACTGCACTCGGAGATGGAACAACACGTGGAGCAGTGGTTGTAGTTGAATTAGCAGTTATTGAAGGGCCAGTCAATGAATGTAATTTAGCAATTCCAGCATATGATTCTAATAAAAAATTTAAAGAAATAATGTACACGACTTTTTTGAAATAATGTCTTTACTCACTTCCTTCGGGTCGTTGTCCTTCTGTTGTTGATGATGAGTGTTGAGTAGCTGCAGTTTGTCTAACGGGTTGTTGATTTGGTACATTACTACCATTTGTTTGTTGTTGCTTTTCTTGTAGAACTTGATGGTTTATTGGCCGTGAGTTAGCTGGAACTGTTTCAGCTTGTTGAGAGTGTGAATGAACAATACCACCATAACCAGTGGGTTCAACAATATTAGCAGTTGAAAAACCATTCCTAAAATCGAATGTATTTCCATCTAATCAATTGAATTCACTAATGATACTTACACATTAGTTGAGCCAGTCTGTTGATGTTCCTGTTGGCGAACAGTTTGTTGTTGATTACCAGCCAGTGTTTGTGTACCATTACGAGGTGGTAATGGTTGCTGTTCTTCCATCGGTGTTGGCCGTACAGTAGCTGTCGCAAGTAATGGCTGTTGTGAAATTCCTACTACAGCTGCCGATGAGTCAGCATTTGAAGCCTTGTCCTAAAAAAAAGCATACAGGCAGTTTTTATCAATACGTATGATAGGCTTTCAATTCAATTATTTACTGCATTCGAAGTACTATCACCATAAATATGTGAACTAGATCGATCATCTTCATCTATTTCATCGGATCCATCATCAAAAACTTCGTCTTGATAACGGAAAATATCATTTTGTACGTAATATTTTTTTGGTTGTCGTGGTGCCAATACGAATGTTTGCATAAAACGACGCATTGGATCACCATTATTTGATAATTCACCGGTAACCTAAAGAAACAAGAATGCTATTTTTTGTTGGAATATTTGCTAAAACAAATGAACCTGAACGACAACACCTTCGCCAATAGTTGGATGCGAATCAACCTGACGAATTTTAGCGTGACAATCACGTAAATTAAGATCATTTATTCGTTGGGATATATTATCCGGTCCTACAGCTGGTTGTTCAACACAACCTGGTCGATCGACACCACCATGAATGAATGTACTATCCGTTGAATAAAATCTAGATATTATCAAGAGAGAAAAAAATCGATGATTAGTTTAGAGAGACAACAACAAAAAACGATTTAACAAATATTACCGATGAAGCATATGAGGTGCTTGATGTAATAGTGTATAATACTGATGGACGAATGCGCGGCCCACCTAATTCAATAGTCATAAATATAATACTTCCTACAAGAAACAATCTAAAGAGAAAATCTTACATCGAATGGGGTGGGACTTGTTTGCACCATAGTTTTAGTTTATTAAAGAGACAGTGATGGGATGAGATCTAAAATCAAAGAAAAAACAAACGAGATAGTTCAGTCATTTATAGATATTTATAGCAATATGATGAATGAGTGAGAAAAATAGCAACGACGGACGGACGAGGGCTCGACATATCGGTAGAGCTGCTAACAAACAGAGAAAAGTTAGCAGTAAAATGAGAGGTTGACGAAACAGAGACTATGGCAGAGCTTACAAGATACTTGTGCAGTATAAATTATATTAGATGTCACTACTTACCAATAGTACATCATTCGTAAAATATAACCTGAACATCATTATACTAAAGTTTAAGGATTGATAAAAGGTGGAAGCGAACATTTTTTTAAATTTATGATTCAGATGATATCTTGTAGTTAGAAGCTTGACTTTTTTTGTATAGATCGTAATTGCGTACAAATGATACAATTTTAAGTAAAATATTACCATATTTCGATGACATCACGTGTCCGACGACAAATTTCTTGCAACGTCATAGATTTTAGCTATCATCTCGCATGAAAAGTTAATTTCTCTCAATCTTGAAAGAAATATATTTTTAAACAAATTAAAACCTTGAAGTCACCAGAAAAGATTTTCTTCGAAGAGAATATCAATTGTCAATGTAATTTCTGATGTCGATTTTGAAACGGTGAATAATTCTTAGTCGTACAGATGACTTGAATTTGTTTTCACAACAACAAAAACGACTAATTGTAATGCATAAGTACATATTTAATAATTGAGTTAAATATAAAATTGTTGAAGGAAGTATTCCTAAGCGTCTATAGCTTTTTAAAAGTTCTTTTTTTGTTTAAGACAATCAACGTTTACATGATTACAATATGTTTCTTACACATTAACACAGTACTTCTGTTGATTTGACAGCGTACTATGGCTTTTATGCTTCACAAATTGTTACTCTTAAGATTCTCTTACAATAGACAGGCGATACAACAACGCCACTTTTGTCTTTTCCTCTACCATATAATCTCTCTGTAACATAGTTTAGTTACTATTTCTTACGATGTGTCAACAATGATTGTTCATCTTTGTTACGTATGTTACGCGCACTACTATAATTATGCAACTCAAGAAACTCTCATCATCATATTTCTTTGATGTTAATATTGAATATATATATATATATATGTTCGTACTTGATAAAGTCATCTTCATGCCAGCTTAGCACTGGATTATAATTTTAAATACAGTTAATGGTATAGATAAATATCAATGGCATGTAATAGTGTTTGTTTTTCTATAATTAACAACGTTTCATCCATCCAGCACAGCAAATCATTATATTCAATTATCTAGTTTTGGCAAAACGAGGTCATAATAATTTACAAACGATAATATCTTCATTGTTATAGAATTTGCTATATAGACAGATTTAAGTCAAGCATCATTTTATGTATCAATCGTTATCTTCATTCAATGATTTTGCCCTTTACTTATTATTTCATCAACATTGTCCCTGAAGTACTAAAGAAAACTGTTTACATCTGCTATGAACAAAGAACGTTATATATGGCTGCGAACACTTATCTGATACTACTAAACATTATAATAGTCAGTTGCGTTGAAATCTTTAATATACTTTAATTATTATTTAAAAACACCCGAAATTGCACTGTTGATGTTGATTTCCTTGGAGAATATATATCGAAATATACTACTTATGGTATATATTAGTTTTCATCAATATATATATATATATATATATATATATATATATATATATATAGCCTGTCACTTGGTATTTTAGGACCAGGACATTCCATTAAGTTTCAGACGAATCGATTTTTAGTACGTGTAAATAATTTATAGGAGGTCAATGTGAATGTCATGTCATCCAAGAACATTTAACATAGAAAATACCAATCATTTGTACCTATCTAATTGATTTGCAAGATTATCACATATTGACGAATCATTAGTATATTGTGTTTGTTAAGTATCACAAACAATAAATAACCATCTAATGAATTTGATCTAGCTGTGCATAAGCGATAGTATTAACAGCATGAATATACATTCCATCAGTAGAATTGAACGGTATTGCGTTCATCTCTCGTGTATGTCGTATCATCCATCTTCGATATCAGATTCAGGACATCGGGTAAAATAATTATGTTTTCTTTTACAAAAAGGTTGAAACTTTTATGGCTAGTTCTATTCCGTTTAAAATTCAGAGTAATCAAAACTAATAAGAAACAAATCTTCTGAATGGGTGGGTGTGGGTGTGGCTGCCCAAGTCTAAAAATCTGGCGTTAGATCTTGAACACCAGATAAGATCATACAAAAAAATCGTTGTTTGCGGAATCTTTCATCAGTTCGTACCATCACATTCTTGAATGATCTTGCTTTATTGTAAGATATAACTATACGATTTTAAAAAATCTTATGCAACATTAAGATCTTTCACGAATATTATGGTACGTGCCGATCTAAGATTTCCGAGACCGGTGTGAGTGTGGGTGTAGCTTTGAACAAGAATATAGCAATACCAGACCTACAACTACACCCCATAGTCACCCTTCACGATGAATAGGGATAAGATACACCAATTTCAATTTTTAGAGTTGATCGAAATTGGTTTGAATAGAATTTGGTGTATCTCTAACGGCAAAGGACATTTTCATACAAAGGATCATTTCCCAAGGACATCTTTCGTGAAGGCCATTTTTTCAAGGACGTTCTAACCTGTATTCTCACTTGCGATACTTTAAATTTTTACCTTGTTGTGTTACATGCTTGGTTAACCGTAGTTTAGAAAGGGAAATCACTTCGTACACTTACTTCACGTTAGTTATATTTATCAAACAATCATCACTGACGAATGCATGTGATTTAGGAATAAAAGTGCAGCTCGACACCAATAACTTATCTAATGCATAAAAAATAATCGAGTCATTCAGATTTCATAATAATTTATGGCATGCATGCTCTATTAAATAAAATATGACCTATGGCGTTGTCTCAACAGAAAAAGGATTTTCATTGTAAGAAAATATAAAATTTGTTGATTGTCATGTTTCACTTAAACTTATTCATAGTCGATATTGATGTTATCAATGAGATAGCTACTATTTTTCTTTACTTATCATTTAGAATTTTTCGTCAACGTCAAGAATAGTCAAAAAATATATGTATCGCAAAATTGAAACAATAATAACAACAAAATAGATCAAAGGAATTAAAACTCAATAAATAAATGTATCAATCCTGATAGTTGATTGTTTTCTGGTTACATGTGCGTTGTGGTCGATTCGATATGATACTTGGAGCTATAGGTACTTTTCGTTTGACTAGTGGTTCATTTACTTCCGAATCTAAATATAGAGAAATTGAAATTTCGGTAGACAAAATATAAATAAATTTACCTGTTGCAATCATTTTTTTAATGCTTATTTTTTTCTTTGAAACTTTTATATCAGCTGAATTAATTATTTTTTCTAAAAGAACATCATATTCAATAGTAGATGAATTCTTAAAAATTCTCATTTACTATTCTCTTCATCAACACCATCTTCTTCTTCTGTTTTCTCTTTGCTTTTTCGTTTAAGTTCTTTTGCAGCAAGTTTGACTTCAACTTGTTGTTGTTCAACATTCGATAATTTTTGTCGCTGTGGCACATAAGCTGATGTTCGTCCACCGACAGTATCAAATTTTATTGCTAATTTATAGTAATCTTCTGTTTCACGTTTATTTGTCCATCGATAATGAAAAAGCCATTCACGAGGAAATCGTTCATTACTACCAGCATCAACAGCTGTTCTTATCACATAATCAATATTTTTATGTAAAAGTTTGAATTGTTCATCATTCAATGTATTTAAACGTTTTCGTGGATGAAAACTTGATTGATAGAGTATTTCATCGGCTATCCAATTACCAATACCAGCACAAAAACTTTGATCGAGTAAAAGTGCTTTAAGTTCAATAGATGCTGGCCGATAGGATTGGGCTAAATCGATAAATTTTTCTAATTTTGGCATGTCAAGATAAGGATCAAATCCGAGTTTTGATAATGGAAGACAAGAAAGCGGTGTAATTGAGTCAACAAGATGAAAACGTCCGAATTTACGAAGATCTGTATAACATACATCATGGCCAGTTGCGGTTGTAAATCGAATACGTGTAAAACGCGGTGGCCATGATAAATCAGCATCAAGTTGTTCATCTATGTAAAATGATTAAAAGGGGATATCTACAGCAGATCTCAAGCTACTCGTTTATATTTCTATGAACTGAGAAAAAAGGCACATCGATTACTTATGGTAAAATGATACATTATTACTTATCATCGTTGATATCTTGAAATTGAATTTTTATTGTGCACAAAATCCAAAAGAAAATGTTACTATTAAAAATACTCGAACAATATAATGTCTAAAAAATGATTGTAATATTTATTAACTAAGACTAACGAAGAGGGGCAAACTGAAGTAACCTGGAATTAGAATTTACATCTACTATTCTCTTGGAATATACATACAAGTCCCACAAACAAAGCGCCTTATAAATTCTAGTTAAGATTTCTCGCCACCCTATGGAAACATTTTAGTTGTCATTACCATAAACAAAAGATTCACATTGTCCATCAACTTCATTTTTTGCTTTCATTTTAACAAGTTTGATTTCTTTCGCATAGGTAACATCAGGTGCTGATTTTATACGGAAACCTCCTGACATTCCAAAATGAAATATGGGCGTTAAGGGTTGTTGATCAGCCATTTCAAACCATAAATATTTTCCATGTCGTTTAATATCAATTATTTTTCGATTGACTAAACTATTAGCAAATGTTGTCGGTGTACAATTCATAAAACGTCTTGCTAGACTATCTGCATCCGGATAGGAAACTTTAGTAATATGTGTATGATTTAAAAAACGACTTAATAATTTTCGAGCATATTCGACTTCTGCAAAAAGAATAAAGATGAAATGAAAAATTCAAAAATTTCCTTCTATTTTTTATTCTCACCAGGAAGCTCAGGCATTTTATCTACAAATACAAAAAGGTAAGATTAGCAATCGTTATTATATACTATATAAAAATTGGAAATTCTCAAAAGAATATTTTTAATATGAAGGAATGTCGTAATTGATGTGTAAAAACATAAGATCACTATTTATCTCAATCACTAGGAGATGATGATTTTAAGAATTGCTTTGCTTTATCACTTAATTTACTTGAAAATGATCGAGTATCTAGCTTTTTTATACCAATAACCGGTGGTAATGGTAAGTGGGGAAGAAATAATTTATGAAGTGTAAATTCTAAACCAAGACTAGCTAATTCTTGATTTTTTTTATAACGTTTTATTGCGAATGTTTCTAACGTTGTTTTAAAACCGAACAATATTGATGTTGCTAGAACTTTCTTTTCACAAATTGTTCTTGATTCATCATTTTGATCTGGACGATAAATACATGTTTCATCGACAGTCTATGAAATAAAGAAATAAGAAGTAATATCCAATTAGTTCTTTTTTTTACCATTAAAGATGTTAGATTAATATTCTTTGATATGGTTGTAAATGTTTTCTGTTTCAAATCACATATAGATTCTTCGATAATGAATGCAATGGTTGACGCTGAACCTCGTGAAAAGATACGTTCACCCCATCGTGGAATTTTACTTGTTTTAGTTAACAAACGTTTTGTTATAAGAGTTTGATCATCGGTGACCGTTCGATAATACACATCTTCTGATAAAATATGACCTCTTACATTCAACAACAACAAAAATGAACTGTAAATATTGAAAATAAGAAAAATCCTACGAGTATGGATTAGGATATTTTTGCCAAAAACCAGAAATGACCTGAGACCAAGGAAATGTATATAACCATTGGCCAATATATGTCTTGACCATATTTTATTTTATTTTCTATGAAACAATATCAATGAACTATACTGACGACCATGCAGGATAACCAATCGTGACTGTTTAAGAACGAATAGTAATATATTGACGACAGATGGTGATGGTACAGAAGAGAAATCGATCATACTGAATAAAAGCGAAGAGAACCATATGCAAACATACGTATTGATTATGATCCAAAAATCGATATTTATGTCTATCGCAGAAGTTCATCGAAAATAAAAATTATTTTTATCATCTAAATATCTCGATTGATAGAGAATGACTATTATTGATAGATGATTTGACATCATTATTGTACTAATTGATGCAATAATTGAAGATGTGCAAAGTAATCCTCATCTTCCTCTGCCCTGCAGAATAAAATAGGTTGAAGGTAAAGAAAAGTTTACATTTTACATCTTTAACAATAACTATTTTGTAATCAGTGTTCTGTTTATTCTCAATAAATTGTAGCGTTAGATTCTTAAGAGATTACTAATTCATTGGAATTTCAATAGAATAGTCAAGAATACCAATTGCAAAAAATTAATTTTCATCAAATGATGAACATATTTGTACAAGGTTTTTTTGAAATCTAACAGAGTTATCTTTAGCTGAATATTCAGCACGTGTTATTTCTACTTGATAGTATCTTGGTGGTGGATTTGCCCATCTATCGTTATTTTCTTTTCTATTCATTCGGTCACGAGATGTTGTTGAAAATAAATCTAAACGTGCATCAGATTCAGTTGCACTTGTTGAACTTTCTAAACTGCTAGCACTTCGACTGATATTATCCAAATCATGATTGAATCTTCTTGGAAGCATATACATTCTTGGTAGCTGACCAGTTCGATCGGTATTAGGCCGTTGTTCTGATGACACTTCACCTCGACGTTTTCTATACAATGATTCAAGACCACTGTAAAAAGAATAAAATAAATTGAAATATAGTTTATTTTACAGTTTACTTAGGGAATAGACATAATAAACAGCATAGCAGTGTTAAAAGAGCAGCAACACCAACAATTACAGATAGTAGCCACAAGGATGTACTCGATGATGAATCTTAAGTGAGATGCCAAAGGAAAACAAAATATTTCATTATTTTTAACTTACCAGTTGTTGTACTGATGGTCGTCGTACCGGTTATCGATGATGTAACATCTTTAGAGCTTTGTGCCAGACTGATATATGCTGTGAGATTATCAATAGGTGGTGAAGACTCATAAAATATCTCCCGAGTGATTATTGATGACGTTCTATTGAGTGAGAGAGAAAATAGTAATAAAAGGATATTGTACTTCATAAATATCATTACTAATATCTGAAGTCTTCTAGAAGTATCTCATATATGATTCTACTTATTCTTTGTCAAAATCTGTCATCTTTGATATTGATATTCATTTGCAAAAAATGGACAATATAAAAAAGTTCATTAATTCTCCTTACGTAGTTTCTAATACTTCTCCAGGACATGCTGCACTACCAGTTTGACTCACTGCAAATGCTACACAATATTGATTTGATTGAACATGTTGACTAGATTGAAACAGATAATTAACTGTTAAATTATAATTATTATATTTTGTAATAGATATGCTTACCTATCAATTGCAACGGCACAAAGTATTTGTGAACCGATTTGATTTGTAGTTGGTGTCCATGTTAAACCAACAGAATATAATGTACTTGTATTTCGAGTGAGATTACTTTTAATAACAATAGGAAATGATAGCGTAGCAATATCTTCTATTGTAACACTATAATTTGAGCAATAATTCTCAGCATAGAGCATGATCACATGCGGTTGCCCAACTTGTAAACTTTGACATGTACCTGTTTGATTAGTAGAACCATAAAGACGAGGAGCTATGGTACAGTTAGGTGAAGCATATACATTAACGAGAATTTGAATCGGTACAGAACTTAATGGAGTTGTCGAATTTTCCGAAGCAAAATCTTCAATCTAAATTTAACAATACAGAAAAGTTTGTTTGATGGCTCTTATTTGCTTCTTTTTTTTTTATAGAGATCATGTACACTCTTAATAACAAACCTGAATAGCTACAGCATACCAATTATTCACTTCGGCACCAGTGATAAGCAATGTGCAATTTGAAGATATGAGTATTGTATTATTTGGTAGAGAACTTGGTGGACATACATCTGCACATTCAGTAGTCGTATTAGCAAAACGACATCGGACTATATCATTATCACTATCAATTGTCGGAATAATCAATGATTGTTGAACTCCAACAGGAATATCAGTGGGTGAAATCATATTCGCAACAGGAGGTGTATTTAGTGTGCCTGTATCAGATCTTATTCGTAGATCAATTATACATGAAATACTCCAACCTTTACTTGTTGGACTACCGTTTGGTAAACTTAATGTTCGCCAAGCTGATCTGAAGAAAATTTTAACAAGAAAAAAAGGATTCTAAAAATTTCAAACTACTAGTGACATACGATTGAAAAGCGACTGTAAAATAAGCTCCACTTGTAATATTAACTATATCAGTTCTTTGTGTAGTACTAATAGACATCGGCGCTGAATAATCTATACAGTAGGGTCTAATTGGTACTGGTACATAGCCACCAGTTGTTGTACAATTTGAAATACAATTGAGTTTATAATTATATTCAGGAAAAGCACTCATATTAGGTGAACTTTGTGATAATATATAAGAATTATCACAATAAATCAACGGCCATCTGTATATATATGTTTGTGTTATCATGATGGATATTGTAGATCCATAAGTATTCATTATTTTATATGTAATTGTTCCACCTTGAAAATGACTTGTACATGCCAAATGTATACATAGGAAAATGTTGATAAGCTTGAACATTACCATAGAAAGTGTTATTTTGTTTTTGTTTTGATCAATTCAGCTAATGGAAATCAACTGAATGACGTTAGCCGAGCTCACTCCTGGTTCTCTAATCTTAGAAAAATAATATTTACGAAGTGCTATTTCCTTTAAGAGCGCTTGAATATTACATTTTTTCTCCTGTTCATTGATCGGCGCTAGGTTACTTTAGTGCAATTGAATACTCTGATACGCAACCATTGTTTTCTCTGAAATAAATTTTTGTGTTTTCAAAGAATGCGGATGAATTCAATCCGATCAATTCAGTTGAATGCTCTGTAGAATAAAATTATGAAAAATTTTGTCGATAACTTTGTGAATCCCGTAGGTCTAGATACGTATAGAGTACTTCTTTTCTATGAAAAGTTAAATTGACATTTCCAAGAATAAACTTTCAATAAAATTTTATATAACAAATGCATGCAAAAATAATAGAGTTGCTAGAAACATTACTATACTATGGCAGATTATTCATGTACTATGTTCTGATAGAGACCACCTAGTGAGATGTTGATCTACTTTCATCTGTTTCGGTTATTTGAATGTTATTATACGAATCAAAAATACAATGTTTTTCATTGATCATATTATCATTAATAGAATTAGTTCTTAAGGGTTCTCTATGTTGTTTTTTATTGCACCAAGGTTCAAGTAATTCACGACATGAAGATGATCGAAAGAGTGCCTGGTACTTATTCGGCGGCTTTTTAAAACTTTGTCTAGTTGCAAAATAAAAATTGGATACAGATGGAAGAGGTTGATTATCTAAAGATCAGACTGTTGTTTTTCAAAAAAATAACTATTTGCATCTTACATATATAAATTGCTTTATTTATTGCTTGTTGTAAAATATTTTCTACATATTTATTTGTTTGTACTTCTTCTACACGTCTAGTTGATTTATTGAAATGTGTTTGAATTGTTTTAGGTTTCGGTTTTTTATTCAGTTTATAAGAAAAAGGCAAAGTTTGACATCGAACTCGTAATGAAACAGTTGAATCTATATGGTAAGCTTTACTGTAATTATAATAAAAATGTTGAGGCAAATAATCATAATCAAGTAAATTTTTATAGATAGGATTCGTTATATTATATTTTGGATAATGTGACATTGTTTTTAGTAATTTTAAGTGCTGCTGATAAGCTTGATAAGCTATACGACGATCGTGTATTGGTTGATATTTATTTCGATGATATCTTTCAAGCGAAAAAATGAGATAAATTATTGATGAAGATCTAGATAATTTTATTACATTAGAGAACGAATAAATTGTTTATTTTCATTCTCAACAGTATCTTTCCAGTGTTTTTGTCGTAGACGAAAATGAGAAATTTTTGTTTGTTTTTTATAATTTTCATTATGACAATCAACTCCACCTTGTTGTCTGCCATTTTTCGTCGAAATTTGAAGAATCTTTTGACACAATTGTAAATTACGTTTATACACGTAAAATAAACGTTGATTGTAATCGAAATATGCACGGCGTTGGTGGTTATTAGCTGTTTTAATTAACGGTTTCTTATTTGTATGAGATAATGATGATTGAATGTTTGCAATACGTTTACGAAGAAAATCATTATAATCGATTTCATGCCGAATTAAATCACAATAAGTTTTTGGAAGTTCTCGATTTAAATGAATAGGTGGAGCACTATACGATGTTAGATTAGGCATATCGAATAAGATTTCCAAAAACAAATATAGATGTGAACATGAAAAAAGCGCTAGGTTATGACAAAATTTATCAAAATTTAACTTGAAGCAATCATGTAAAAGATTTACAGTTTATAACTGACAGAACTTTCTAAAAAAGTTCTTTTAGCAAGTAAGCTAAAATGAAGGTAGTGTCTGATATTTTGTGGATATTTCAGCACAAGCAAATACTATGATGTTAAAGTTATATTTATGAAACCCAAATATCTATTGCATTATTAGAACTGAAATATGTGTATAGCTATACTAGATGGAATTTATTTCGAATAAAATTAAAAGATAATTCTATCAATATTAAAGAAATCTAGGAATGGATTTTTTTTTGAAAAACAAAATAATCTAATTATTATTACAGAAAAATCATATGTTGAGGACTTTGTATATTTTCCAATTGTGAAACAAATTTATAAGTAATATTCTCACTATCATATGAAAAACATGTTAAACTGTTTGATTTTTGATTAGCAATAAGAAGAAACTTTCCAGTTGGATCAAATGTAAAAAAACGTGTAAATGAACCGTGACAATCAATATGTTCTTTGATACTTAAAATTTGTTCGTTGTCCTCGTTTATGTTAAATATAACAAGATTTTCATCGCCACGATTTGATACAAGTAAACATTTTCCATCTGGTGTAAATTGTATTTCAGCTGGATAATTTTCCTTCGTTGCATCTAAAAACAGAACAAAACAAAAAGTTCAATTTTATTAATCTATTTTTCTTTTTCTATAGCACACCATTTTCATCGGCTGGTCGTCGTGTTTTTATTGTTTGAATACATTCGAATTGATCGGATGAATTATTCTTTCGATAAACACTCGTTGTTGAATTTAATTCATTACATACGAAAACTAATGATTTATTTGGATGAAAAAGCAAATGACGTGGTCCAGCACCAGCTTCGATTTTTATTCGATCGCCAACTAGACTAGTTTCGCCATTTGTATCATTGAAACGATACATACTTAATGTATCAGTGCCTAAATCCACAATATATAAATAACCTTGATGAAATAATACTTGATGACAATGAGAATGCTCTTGACGATCAACGTTTGGACCATTTCCATCGATTGCATTTATTTGAGCATCTTTTTCTTCGGGTAGCTTTGAATCATTAAATGGAAAAAGAACAAAATTCGATGTTCCTTCATATCCATAACTAAAATATAAAAAAACAGTACAATGTCATTTATGCTATGTTGATTTATTTTTGAATTGTTACTTAGCTACTGCAAGCCATTTTCCTGTTGGATCAATATCCAATGAGCACGGTGTACTTCCCATTGCTGATATTGTATTTTTTAATGTTAAATTACCTTGAATACGATCGTCGATTGTAAATGTTTGTATTTTATCCGTATGTTCATTAACTACATAAAGTAAATCATTACATGATAAAAGCCATGTTGAACCTTTTCCACATTTAGTTTCATTTATAAATTTTAATTCTCCACTTGATGTAAGATTACATGCATAAATACTTTCAACACCAGTACCAACCAGAAATGTTTGATTACTCATGGGTGTGTCTAGAAAACTAGAATAAGTTATAATTTTCTCATTATGTTGTCTTTTTTTAGGGTAAATATGATATATTGACATGAAGAAAAACAAACGTTCTCAGATATCATGTTTTTTTTCTAATTAAAAATTTCTAAAGATATATCTACCATGCAGACAATGGTGTCCATACTGTCTTTATCTCACATTTCTAGAGATCATATCGATAACGAACACATTTCATTGTTGCCCCTTTTTTTACTCTTTCTATGACTTCTTTTTTTTTATACTATTTATGTCTTCCTTAACATTATCGATAAAATTCAACTGAATATGTGAATTAGCTAAATTTTCACTATTGTCAAAGGTACAAAATCTCAATATTCAAAGATTTCTGTTAGACATAATGTATTAATCCTACAAATATAGTTATTTAACATGTTAAAAACAATACTTTAGATTTCTATTCTGTTTTTCTTGTATTTCAAAACCAAAAATGTTGACCAAACAACACTTGCACACCTTTTTGTTCTATTAGATAAGATTGTTTTTATCCAATATTTTCACGTCGAAAAACATGTAGTTGCCTTTTCTCATTCTTTCTTTTGATTGTGTCAATAAAGACTGTGAAATGTTGTTCTACTCACGTTGGTTACTGTTATCATGAGATTCCAGTTTTTCTTGCCCGGGTTCTCCTAATAATCTGCGTTGGCTCTGTAACTGCCTGTATTAGTTGAGAAACAATTGTGTGATGTATCGAATAGTTGAAGTTAGAGTAGGAAGATCATTGAGACAGAAGCGATGATTAGGTTTACTATTTCTATCAATTCTAATCAGGGTTTATTGGGTCACAGGTAGAATTATGATTTTATATTTTTGGTGTTAGTGATTCCATAAAATCAGTTCAATGTGAATCGCGATAAAAACTTTTGGTTTTGACAGCGCATATGTGGTGGGATTCTATTGGTCTGACTCATACTGGTTACACTCTAAATTTAAATGTGTCGCTAAACAATTTGTTTCGTTCTGTGCGTCGACTATCGATTCACTCTTTTCATTTTTGTAAAAGGCCTTATATATATATTAAAAGTTGAGGAATTTGAGTTGTTTTGGTGTAATGATCATTACACCAAAACAACTCAAATTCCTCAACTTTTAACATATAGTTATATCGTTAGAGCAATGAAGTCATTCCCGCGAAGGTCACTTCACTGGAAGAAATGGGTAAGAGTTCTTCGATTGATTAGGATCGAAATGTATCTCAGTTCCGGCTATAAAAGTCGTTACCCAGTGTAAAGGTATTACTCTGAAAAAAATAAAGGAGGTTTACAGAACCCTCCGAAAAGGTTCTGTAGATTTTCAAAATGCTCCAAATGTGTTCAAAGTCTCAAAAAAAGGATAAAAATTTTGACAGAACCTTTTGAAGGTTCTGCGTTTTACCCAAGTGCAGAACCATCTCTTACAGAACCTTTTT
>CAJNYU010001004.1:0-13590 GCA_905331475.1 Rotaria socialis | reverse complement strand
TTAGTTCATTTCAAACCCATTTTCTTTAGAATGACATGTTTTGCTCGAAATTCTTTTCTTTTTGTAAAAAAGATACAGTTAATTTTTATTATTTAGATAATTCGACCAGAACAGTAATGACAAGACCTCACATTCGAACAATCAATGGTGCTCAACATAATGGTCATCTTGGAGATCGTTACAGTCGAGTACAAAACAGAGCTGCTGCAATGCTCGATGCATGGCATGAGTTTGGTGAATCACTAACAATAGATGTTGTTGCTCATATGCATCGACTCTCAATTACTCAAATTGAAAAAGATATGTTTGGGGAACCATCGGATATAAAGAAAAGATATGGTACTAAATCAACAGTCAAACTAGAACGTGTTCTTCAAAAATGTATAAATGAATTAAATGATGGAGTTAATCGAGCACTGGTTGCTGTAGCACACCATGTTCCATTTATTCTCATACGTGCACTTGAAGAAAATCCAAATATAAAAGAGGTGGCTACAACGTTTTTGATTGATATTAAAAACAAGTTGAATGCAATTGATGAAGAAAATAAAGTTAAACGTATTGATGATGCTCTACAAGTAAGATACTTCAAATTCAAAAGATTTTCATATTTCTGTTTATTTTCTCGTAGAAATATACAAAATTAAAATCATTAAATAGATCTCCACTTCGTTCTATTGAAAATCAACCAGTTATTAATGGTTCAAGTTTACAAACAGAAGAATGTGATACAAATCTTTTTTTTTCTCTAATTAATAATGTTTTTTTTTAGCATTACAAGTTGCTGAATCTTTTGATGATCTACTATGTCCTCAAGTCAAAACTACAAGATGTTCTCGAAAAGGTAAGATTCTTATAGTATGTGTACTTTAATTTACATAAAAAAAAACTTGAAAAAATCTTCACCATCTGCTATATCCCTTATGTTGAAGGATAATGAACAATACTGCTACTATTTTTAATTGTTTTGCTACGTTGTTTCTATTTTGTTTAACTTTAGAGCTGCATATTGCTGAAATCGAAGAACATGAACAATTACTATCGACATGCTCATCAAAACTATGCCATCAATCGAAATTATTCTTAGAATCTGATTTACAACTGAAATGGACACTGTTCAAAAATGTTGGTGTTGGACTTGAAAATACAAATGATAAAGGAGAATGTAAAAATATTTGTTACATCAATGCAATTATTCAATGCTTAGCATATATAGCCCCATTAGTTCAATGGCTATCAATTCATTTTGGTACTAGTCATTGTAAGTGTTGAACTTTTAAAATAAAATATTTATAGACTTTTTTCACAAATGCTTAGAAAATTTACCGAGCTACTTAAGTTAGACCTTGGCATTTCTTAAGCCTGCTAAATACATTGTTTTTACATAAGAAGATCGCTCGGTAACATTGAATGGAAGATAATTTCTAAATCTAAATAAGATTCGGACAATCTATTAGTTAGTTTATTAAAAATCTGAATGATTTCTTTTTTCTTTTCGAGTGCCTATCTTATTTAGTTAGAGAACTTGATTGCTTCGGTATATACTTTTTCTTGCCTTATTCGTTTCTTTCCTTCTCTACTAGAGCGAATATGTTTACATAGATGATACTTCGATATATCCTAAACTAATCTTCATCAAAATCTTAAGAATTCATAATGTTTCCTCTCTAAACGTTTTTTTCTTAGTTAGTTGTCTTGATTTATATTGGTATCAGCATCGAATTTTATTCTGTACCAATGGATAGATTTCTACCATCGTTCATGAAATAATTTCAGCAAGAGAAATGCTTGAACAGATCTAAGTAATTTTTTCAAAGGCGTAGTTTTAGTCAACAACATAAACTTCACAATTTTGTTTTCCAACAGAAGTAACAAGAGTTTTTTATTATCTCTCTCTCTCTCTCTAACTTTGGATTTTCCTTTCGTTTGGTTTTTTTTGTTCGCCTCATATATCTCGACATTTATAAGAACGTATACGTTCGTATACATGTCGACATAAACAAAAGAACGAAAGAAAAAGATTATCCAGCAAGAAAGATTGCGAGTGAAAGACTCTTGTTATCAGCAATCTTAATGAAACTTAAATTGCAATAAAAATTGCTGGTCTAAAGAAAAAATCATATTGCCCCTGTTTGTAAAAAGAATATTGGAACTTTATTTTGTTCTTTTATGTATTTATGCATGATAAGAGTTAACTGAATAATTGCTTCTATATCTTTTAATTTTATTTTAAAGGTGAATTATCGATTGAAGATCAATTTTGTTCTGTATGTATGCTTCATTCGGTTATATGTAGCATACATCGCAACATCGAAACAAATTCTACTGTATTATGTGATCGTTCATGTGGAAGTGCAGAATCATTTGCTCAAAAAATTGAACAATTATCTCCAAGTTTTACTATCGGTCGTCAAGAAGATCCATCAGAATTTTTACAGTTTTTACTTGATCATCTTGTTACATGTCTTACTCCTAATAAATCAATGATTAATGTGAATTTATCAAAAACTCCAATTGAATATATACTTGGCTTAGAAATACAATCGATATCGACGTGTAAAGTTTGCTTACGAAAATCGATTGTTAAAAATTGGGAAAGTGTTTTGTCTCTGTCTATTATTTCACATGCAACTATTGTCGAAAGTCTTGAAGCATTTTTTTTCAAAGAAGAATTACATGGTGAAAACTTATATGAATGTATGTATTGTCAAAAAAAAGTACCAGCTACAAGAAGCCTGCAAATTTCTAAAGCATTACCTGTTATTTTTATACAATTAAAAAGATTTACTTATGATAAAGCGTAACGTATGATTCGTAAAATTCATCAATCTGTAACTTTTCCAGAAATACTTAATCTTGACTGTTATTTCGATCAAGATATTCAAGAACTGAATAAAGAAAATAACACAATTGATAATTTTGTATATAAATTAAATAGTGTAGTTGTGCATCTAGGTGAAAATGCAACTAGTGGTCATGTTTTTACATATGTTCGCTCGCCTGATGAAACTTGGTACACAGCTAATGATGAATCAATGAAATCAACGAGATTAGACACAGTACTTGGTGATAAAGATGCATATATCTTGTGCTATACTAAAGTACCAAAGAGTAGTGCAATTTTATCTGATACAAATATGATTATATCTCCTGCACGATCATCATTGTTTTTAACCTCATCAACACCAATAAATTCAAGTAAAATTTTTGATAAAAATACTAATAATTATACAACTGTAAGAAATAATGCCTTTCTCTATTAATATTTATAGTATTTTTATGTCTCATTTAGCGAAATTTTTACAACAATATTGCCGTTTCGTCTAAGAACTTTTTTGAAGAAAATCGAGCAACTAATAATTTGCTTTCGACTGAATATTCGTCAATTATGAACAATAGTAAACTTGATTTAATTTATTCGAAACTTGAAGTTTTTGTATTTTAGCTATACTGCTTGAACCTTCTTCTACACAAGAATGTTCGTCTCCGACATATATTCAATCATTTAATGAAAACAGTATGGAATTTAGCATGATTGAAACAGAAAGTCGAATCGAAATTATACCTAATAGCAACAATACTCAAAATAATTTGAATAAAAGATTAAGCAACAACATTCACAAGGTAATAATAAAATTTCCCGCAATCATTTCTTCTCATAAAATACTAACTGCTTCAATATTGTAACAGAACCAACTCTCATCGTCAATACTGGAACGTGAGCAAAATTCATCAACAACATCTCTACATAAACAAGTTTCTTCATCAGAATCTCGATATCAACAACTTCCATTACAAATATTTGGAAATGATCGATTTGTACCATCATCATCTCAACGTGCACATATGCCATCATCAATGTTTGAAAATGAACCGATTTTGTCACCTATATCTGACAATGAACACATATCATCAGCAACATCAAGAAATACTCGTTCCAGTAACTATCGTTAGAAATTTCTCTCTTTAGTATATATATAAACTGAAGAAACATAACGCCAATCCTCAATTAAGATGTAATTAGTTTCAAAAGCCTGAAAATTGAATATTTTTATTCTTAACTATGCAATTTGGAGAGAGAATAATCCCTACATGTAATTCTATGCACATTTTGGAGAATTATGAAATTGTTTGTAAGTATATAGTGTACAGTTTCTTAATTATTAGTATTGTTTCAGGTATTCAGTTGAATGAAACTGTTCATGATTCAGTAGCCGGTAATGACTTCATTGCTGAATTACCATCACATCATCAATTTAATCTTCGAGCTGTTGATCTTGCAAAATTATTAGTGATTCGAACTGCAAAAAACAACAAGAAAAAAGATCGTCTTTTCAGGCAAATGGGCCTATCGAATGTGACTGATATTACAACACCTTCAAGGAAGATTTTTTTATCGAAGCAAACGAAATTATTGAAAAGTACCTTCAACACAACTGTGAATAGTCAAGGTAGTTTATTTCAATCCAATCATATTTTTGGCGTAACATTCTTTTTACCTATGTTATACAGATTCTTGGCAATATGCATTGTTTTAATACATGATCATTTGTAAATCCATGTTTCAAACTTTGATTATATCATATCGAACAAAATGAGAAAAAATGTAATAGGAAACATATACAGTTCACCATATTTCGTTAGAACGTAGGAACATCTCATTTAATTCAACAATATCTTGAGAATGAGTTTGACGATGGTAGTCATTAGAATAAAGGTTATTCTCTGATTCCCCTAATTTATCATGTCAAAGCATAAACATTTTCTTTACACTTAGATTCTTCGATACATATTCCAAGCGAACAAATAAAACAATCTAATGTTGATGTTGAATATTTTTATATTTTATTGCCGTACATCAAGCAATTGAATAAATATTGTGGTTTATGTGTACGCAACACTACCTTTGGTGCAACAAATAATCTTCATCATCAATTACTTCGTTGTAATCTACGTTGTATTGCTCATCCGACATGCTCATTTTCATGTTCAGTTATTGTTCAAAATAATGGTACAGGTAATATTATTGTTACTAATGGTACTGTTCGACATGTTCGTGGTGTTAAAATATGTCGTCCAATTCGTGCGCCAGTGCGATCATTAATCAAAAAACGATTTGCTCAAGGTGCATCTGTTCACAGAATGTACCAAGAAAAGTTACAAAAAAGAACACCTGAAGAAAGAAGAGGTCAAAATTATGATGGTATTGGCAAAAATCGAGATGTTTTACGGAAAATAAAATCAGAAGGTATCATGGAATCTTTATTGGCACCAGATGTTGATCAAAGTTTATTTTAATTATTTGAAAAATTTCGAATTGAAGTTAATCCTAGTGGAAAAATCAAAGGTGCTATTCAGTCTATATCCAAATATCCTTGTCAAATAATTGTATATTCTGAATCATCTATTCGTTTATTTGATGCTCTTTTAAAACATAACAATGTTATTCTATCTTGGGATGCAACAGGAAGCATTATTAAAGAAACCAATTCTCACCGTCTACTTTATTATGAGTTAAGCATCACATTACCTGGTATTGTTAAAGAAGATAGTATTGTGCCAATTACATTTATGATAAGTGATGCACATGCTTTAGTTGATATAATTCATTGGCTTCAGTTGTTCAAACATAGTTATTCACAAGTAAATATTTTGTCTTTGTTCTATAGCTGTATGTATGTATCAAAGTTTATCTTAAAATGGATTTTACTTAATGACGTAATTTTAACTTCAAGAAATCTTACTGTTGAAAAAACAAAGAAATTTTATTCTTGAGGATTTTATACGAATGATGTCTGAAAAATATTATTTTGACACTTTTTATATGTCTTCTGTTTTCAATTAGGTTTATCCTGGCAAGAAGTTTCCACGACCTCGAATTGTTTTAAGTGATCGTGCACAAGTTTTTCTCATTGCATCTCTTCGAGTTTGGAACAATGAATCAATGAATGATTTTTTAAACCGAGCTTATCGAATAGTAACTGATAAATGTACTGATTCTGATATTGAAAAGACAAACATACATGCATGTCTTGCACATGTCCTTTTAGTAAGTACTGTTACTTGGAATTTTATTTCAGTTTACGACTTTTTTGTTTTAAAGGATTCCAGAAAAATTATCAATAAATTTGTGCCGGAAACATTTCGCGTTCTTGCAATGTGGAGCATTGCACTTTTGATCAATACATCAACATGGAATGAATTTGTTCATAATTGGCAATTAATATGCTTTGTTTTTATCCAGCTGCATTTGGGTGAAGAGAATGTAAACAAAGATCATCAAAATGCTTTAATTTATAAAATAAGCAAAATCGAAAATGATCCAAATATAAGCAGTGCAATTAAATTAAGTGAAACTGTTGAAGATGAAAATGAAGATAATCTATTGAGTTCAAATGTCTATAATTATTATGATGACGATGAAGAAATTCATTCAGAATCAGTTAAACATCGTTCAAAATCGACACAAAAAAAGGTTCGAAAAAATAAAATCAAGATTGAGCGAATACATGAAGGGAGTTAATTCGAAATCTAAATTATAAGAACGTTGACTAGTTTTTAATCTTTAGTTACAAAACAAAGAATTGCCTACAAACATATGGATTTGAATCATTCATTATATTCACTGTAAATTTATTTGCTTTTAATATAGATTATAGTAGATGAAGAAAAAGAAGCTAATGCAACGGATTCACCGTTTAAATCTATAATCAATGGCACATTTCATGATGTTCTTGCTACGTACAGCATTTGGATAACAGAAATTCGTGATAAAAAATCTCGTGGAATTCTAAAATGGTTTAAGTATTTAACAGCTTCATTTATGCCAACATTGCCAATTTGGTCAAATTTATTATTAGGTAATATTCTAGATTTCATAGCTGTACCAAAATAAATAATCTTTCTATTTTTTATCTAGGTGATCTCAATCGTCATCGTCGTCGAATAGTTCGATCTTATGAGAGCATTATTCTTCTGAATAAAGAGCAACGTACCACAGCCATTAGTGAACGAAGAATGGGAATCGTAAAACGTAATCAACTAGGTAAAGTGAAAGACAATTACTTTTAATCGAAGTAAATAAAATTCTTCTATAAGTAAACTTTGAATGAGAGTTTTATAGCAGTTAGATCGAAGCCTAGCGAAAAATTTTCAAAAACAAAAACATTGTTTTTAAAGATACCTCATAGTTTCTTCTGATTTATAAGAGTGAATTGTTACAAATCTAAAACATTGCTGCATATTTCTTGGCTAAGATCTTTTCAGATTTTCTATTAAATTTCTTTTTTCTATTTTAGGTGGTGTAGTACATTTGCGACTTGATGTTTTATTGTCAATATTAGTACCAGATATGCTGTCCATGGTCGATGAATATTGGAATACATTATTAAGCTATTGTTCAACATCAATTAGTAATTCAAGTGATAATAGTATAATAAACATTGATGAACAACGTCTTAAACCAATCGAAGAACGTTGGCGACAAAAAGTTTCAAGAAGAGGTTTAGGTCATTATGCTAAATGTCCTGATCAACAAGTTTTTACTGATGTTTTGTCGTGTTTATTGACATCTCAAATTTATTTCAATGACAATATAAAATTACCTACTATTAATCCCAATTGGTTGAATGTTGGAATTGGTATTTTATTGTCGGTCGGAAATAATAATAATTCTTCTCATCATCGATTTAATTTAATATCGGCAAATGATTCTCCTTTACTATCAACTATTGCAACATTTTTAGATGAATGGTGTAATTCATCAGCACGTGATATTAGATCAACTACTATTAATTTTCCGTTACTTAATTTTGATTTAAATCAAACACTTGAACAATCAACATACATTTTAGAAAAAATATTGATACCACTTCTTCCTTGTCGTTTAATTATTAATAAAGTTTATACATGTAAAAGTTGTGAATCAACAATTAAAGTTCGTTGCATCATTACATCAATACCTGTTCATGTTTCAAAGAATGGTTTATATCTCGAACGAGATTTATTTGATTTTTTTGATCAAACAACATCAGATTTACATTGTTCTACATGCAAAAAATCAACCATTCGTCATATAGAGGTGATCGAGTGGCCACGGGTGCTTTTAATAAACATCAATGATTCAATTAAAAATACTAGACACCGTAAACCGCCTGGAATAATTTCTCTTGCTCAATTTTCCAGCTGGATAGCTGTTGGCTGTCCATCTGCAAGTATATATGATTTGGCATGCTTCACTAGTGTCATGTCATCAGGTGGAAATGAAACAATGGTTCGTATAACTAAAGTAAAGAAGAGTTGGCTAACAAGTATGCACAAAAGAGTCATTGGTGATGGTGATCAACTTCGACGACTTTACGCCAACAGCCGTGAGTATTAAAAAAAATATTGAGTTTGTTTAAGTTTTATTAGTTGTATCAATTTCATTTAACTTGCTCAACAATGTTTGAAATTTTTGTTTATACGGTGGATGATCTTCTTTTTATTTTCTAATATAGGTATATTGGTCTTCGAACGTATTCATCATCAAAATAAATTAAACTTCATCTATGCTATTATGCAATGCACACTAAATAGATCTTCGATTGTACCTGCTAATATTCCAGTGTGTGCTACGATTCAAGAAGCTTGTTATATCATTAGTACTCATCCTGATCTTACTGAATTAAATAATGCACTTATTTCAAATATTAAAACGACTTTTTATTGCTATTCTTGTCATAAAGTACCTGATTCTCTGCAAAAGCAAGCTGCTCAAATATATATATATAAATTACCTCATACAAATAAAATTGTTGCTCATCCTGTGTTATTGAACGTTGATGTTGACGATAGTCGACAAGAACATTGTACGTATTGTAATTGTTCATCCAAAAATATAGAAATGCCTGTATGCAAACAAGTGTTTATTCAATGTCCAAGATACTTAATAGTAAGTTTTTATACTATCTGACTTCATTGTATAAAAAACAATATTGCATTGGGAATGAATTATTGCTTGTTTCACAAATAAAAAAGAATCGTTTTATTTCTTTTTGATAGTCTCTGATAGAAAGATGATTTTTCGGTAGAAATTCTGTTTGTTGTTAAACATAGCGCTCATTATTTTCAGCTTTAATTTCAAAACAAATCTCGAAGAATCAATATAACTTTTAATGAATATTTTGTAATTCAAATTGTACCATGAAAAAATTGATTCTTCATTTTAGAACTTTATTTTTCAATAAAACATTCAGTAGAATTAAATGATTTATTTTCAATTTGTTTCAGAGATTTGTCGAGAGCAATTTTCAAATAAATAATTTATTTGATTCAAGAATAAAATTAACTGATGATCAAAATGCAGTTCATTGTTATAAACCTGCAGCCATATTATTGATCAGTCGGTACAGTGATACAGCTACTGTGATAAAACAAGAAGCTGGTGTTTATGTTGAATATAATGGTAATACTTATTCACAAACAACACCTTTATCAAACTCCAAAATGGCAGATCTCTTCGATACTTGTGGTGCGATATTATTATTCTATCATCAGGTAGTATTGTTATTCTTTTTTGCATTTATCATTTTCGAATTTGATTTCATCAGCAAATAGTTGATCTATATTGCATAGAAGCTTATTGATTTCCTCAGAAAATCCTCTCGAATTGCATCTAATATAAATTGTATACAGAAAAATAATAGTATTTCTTATCATTTTCGTTTGAAACAGTAACTGATCAATCACGTATGCGAATTATTTCTCAAGCTAATGTCAATGGTGGGCAACGTATAATAATTCAAGATGGTGAACGACTTTTTGCAGTAAGTATAATTTTTTTTATCATAATGATATAGATTCATTTAATTATGATTTTGTTTTCAAATTATTTAGATAACAGCAACACAAACCAACACAAAAAACAGTTAAAACGATTGAAAGACACACTGCCGTTCAGCATGCCATTAAACTTTATTGTTTTGATCATCTTTGTACATCTCATAATTCTTTAAAAGCTTGTAGTTATTAGTAATTTTTCTTTATCTATCTTATTTTTTTATGATTTTCTTCATCTATCTTATTTTTTTATGATTTTCTTCATCTATCTTATTTTTTTATGATTTTTCTATTCTTTTTGTTTTGATCAATTGTATTTTGAAATTCAATTTTTGTTATTTCATCTTTTATGTAACTCGACATGTAAAAGAATTACTCTATTTTTTTACGTCAGAAATTCCAATAAAATGTTTTTCCTTATTAAAACAATCTTAATACTTAGAATAACTATGGAGAAAAATTATTCTCGCATACTGAGATATCGTAGCATTGCTTTTCTCAAATCATTCAGGAGTATTACAAAAAAATATTAAAAATTGCTTGAGAATTTTCTGCTGACAACTAGCGACAACTACAGCATAGTACTGTCTGATAAAAGTAATACGGGTATAGTATGGACTGATGGACTCCACTTATGCTGACGCCTACTGAGGCTCACTTCATACGACCTTTCAAAATATGTTGACCTCGAATGATTTCCATGAAAATCCTTTTCCTGAAAAAAAAAACATTTAGAAACACATACGTTCATTCATTATTACATATCTAATTGACATTGGCTGTGATTTCTTGCCAAATTATTTTTCAACAGCTCGTGTTAGAATTCGTATCATAGCTGAATTAAATGAATGAAGATCTAAAGAGTTTCAAATTCTAAATATGATGCTGAATTTGATGTCACAATATTTGATTCAATCTTTTCGAAAAATTAATCTAAGGAAATATAAATACTTTTCAGTCTCACAAACATCATCAACAATTACCGTCGGAAGCACTCGAAAATCCATTTATTCGGACATCTTTAATTCATTTCTACCGTAAATAATAATTTTTTAGTTTTCTGAATTTTTTTTTATTGTTTTTTCTTGAAATTCATTGATTATTATAGGTTATATCTCAAACCATTGGGTAGGAAAAGTTCTTGAATAATTCGAGACAATATCAGTAGAACTCGATAGTGTGCTCATTACAATGTTATTTAATGCTTGTGCCAAACTTTGTAATAGTCAAGCGATTAAACTTGGAAAAGATAAATTCAAGCGCCTACCAACTTTTTTTCTTCAAGATCAAAGATTAGTTAATTCAGCCATTGACATGTTGATGAAATTCGATGACGCTAGTCAAGCTGAGGTTCTTTGAAAAAAAAACTCTTGTAACTTATGGAGCAATGATGCAAGGTTATGAAATAGAGTTAAATAGTAAATTGCTAACGAGGGAACGTCCCTGCGTGCTTCTCTGCGACTTTAACCAGAAGTAAATGGGTGTGTCAGGTCAAGTATTGGTATCTCAAATATGAAAAAATTAGCGGCTGAGAGCGAAGGAATAAAAAATTTCAGTGAACAAACTTTTTATAAGTCTGAGAGGTACCACTAGTACTTTGTCATCAAAAATATTCGCCTGTGGTACCCCTCAGACTTATAAAAAGTTTGTTCACTGAAATTTTGAATTCCTTTGCTCTCAGCCGCTAATTTTTTCATATTTGAGTTACCCATACTTGACCTGACACACCAATTTACTTTTGGTTAAAATCCCAGAGATACACCCATGGACCTTCCCTCATAAGTGCTATCTATCGATACAAAATAACTAGAGTGAAATTAGATGCGTCGGAACTAATCAAGCTAGAACAACGTTCAGAAAAATTTCAATAAGCTCGATATAAAATAAAGAAAAATAGTCATCCAGGAGAGCTATCATCGAAATACTTCGTTTCAATGAACCTGTAACTCAAACTAGTCTTGACACTATAGAAACCTAACAGGAATTCACACTAATGGATTACAGACCTACTCAAATCCTGTTTTTTATTTTCGAGTTCAGTTTGGTTTATCTAAATTTTTGCTCAATTCCGTTTGAGCTCATTTCGGTTCGATACGTCCTCGTGTGTACGTTCAAAGATGAAAAACTCTGACACTTACTAGATTCAATTCAAATCCCACTCTCAATTCAAAAAACAACTAAACTTATTTATACTTTTTCGATAAATATAAATTTCAGATATTTTAAGCGAGCTAGACAAAGTGTTTCAAGGTGTTGCTGCGAAAAAGCTAGTAGATGACGCCATTTTCGACGATCGTTGCAACTTTTCTAATCTAGAGGGTGTGTAAATATTCTGAAAGTTGTCAAACAGTGTAGTCTTAATTAGAATGGCTTTTCTGAGTAAGCGGCTAGCCGCCTCAATTATTGATGATCTTCCAAGAAACTGCTGGCAGACTTCGTTTAAACCAGAGATTTTCATGAAACATATCCAATATCCTCGAGTTGAAACCCATCTACGGCATGAAGTATACAGAAATAATTACTTTATGAAATGCCTTGTAGTGCGATATTTCAACAAAAGTAATTGGTTTTACGCTAAGTTTTT
Source organism: Rotaria socialis (assembly GCA_905331475.1). NCBI lineage: Eukaryota > Metazoa > Rotifera > Eurotatoria > Philodinida > Philodinidae > Rotaria > Rotaria socialis. The sequence continues at coordinate 1,187 of CAJNYU010001004.1, read as the reverse complement.
CTTAATCAATGAAACAACAATACAGGCATGTGAGCGACTAGTCGTTCGTCGGCGCCCGATGGAGCGCCACTCACGGCTAGCCGTTTCACCAAAATCCGAAATCTGTAAAAAAAGACCGTTAGTAGCTACTCCTGTAAGACCTTAAATATAGACAAAATATATGGGTGTGGGTGTGGGTAGCGGGTCCAGGTCTGGGTCTGGGTGGTGCTGTTTTTTTTTTTACTAGAAAAGAACATCCAGACTTATACCTGGTGAAAAAAGATAATATCGGAGCATCGTTTACAAGCGCAGCATTGTTACGGTAGTTATAAAAGATTAGAGTTTACGTTATCAGTTCTGAATGGCCGTAGAGTACCGTTTACGATTCTAGTAAATAGCTGCCGAACACAGTTTGTCGTTTTTCGCCGTAATTGACTAGTTTGTGGCAGTGCGTGATTGCCATGGGATAACAATAAATAGCAATATCCAAAAAACAAATTTCCTTCACCAAGGAGTTTTTCCTCAAAAGAACAAAGGCAATAGAGAAGGGTGCAAAACTTGTTTTCTCACCTGATGATACTAAAGTCAAACTGAAAAGAGCAACCGAATGTCTATTACGCCGTTTCTTTTCTATATACGTTATCTTTTTCTCTATTATAAAATCGAGCGAACTTTGAAAGCTGATGCACTGTAGGAGACCAACTTCTTCGCATAGACGACTACACCTAAACGTGAGTATACCATTTCCTCTCTGGATTATAAAAAAACACTATTTTTTTAATAGAGGATCTTCTGAATGAGTTACCGACAAAGCATCAACTCTATAGTGGTATATGGCCCAGCTCAGGCCGCCGCCAAGCTTCGTGTAGGTATGCAAGTAAAAATCCGCCGTGGTGGAGGTGGGACACGACTGGTTATCATCAAAGCTATCGATCAATATTCAGGCAACGTGCGTGTGAGATGGGACGAAGCTGGCTGTGTCATGGATAAAACTGTAACGGCAGCAGAGATTGTAACATTGAACTGATTCTCGAACGTTTTTCTCCTTGTGCGTTATGATGTTAACTGAAGAATGATTGAAAAAATAAATATACTATGAACTAAAACAGGCCTCATACACACAACACTAAGCTGCTGGTATCAATAACAAATAATCTCTTCAGGGGTTTCGTCCGAGAACGTTGTTTCGTAGGGTATGGGTGTGTGTT
>CAJNYU010001000.1:0-15853 GCA_905331475.1 Rotaria socialis | reverse complement strand
CTCATAAAATCCCTCTGAATTTTATTCTATTACCGAGAGACCATCTTTAATTTGGGAGAAAAAATCTCTTCAATTTTCTTCAAGTCGGCGGAAAACTGAAGTCAAAATTTCCAAAGTTGGAGGGGCGAACCCCCCCCCCTCCCCGTTTCCGCCATCCCTGCTTATGAATTCAAAACATTTCATACATAGTTCGAATGAAAGTTATGAACATTGTAGCATTGTTTGCTCTGACAGTAGATCACGTCTATGCAACGAAAATGTTCTAAAATAGAAACATACTCGAATAGCTGAGTTCTCAACTAACGAGATATCAATTACTGTCGTAATTGCTGCATTTCCCTAAAACAATCCATTGAATGCTACAATACAATAAAATTCATGTATAAAAATACATAAATCTAATAAATATAGGGTGTGAGTGTAACAAGAAGATTCACACATCCATATCCTGAAGGAAGCTTTGCAAGATCTAATAGTATGTGATGTTTTAATGTGATGCGCATGGGAAGTAAAACATTCTTCACAAGGTAAACGTATGTTTGCATAGGGTGTGGGTGTGGACTTTAATATACACTGAAAAATATAAAGGTGCTGTACGTAACCTTTAAGGTTTGGTGGTACCTTATTAAACCCTTAGAGTTATGGTATGGACCTGCGAAACCTTTTGTAGGTTTAGTACTAGAAAAAGTTCGGTGCGATCGCTTTATAAGGTTCTGAAGTGACAGAGGTTTCGTACCATACTTTTGTGAAAGTCAAAGTTGAGTCAAGTTTCGTATGGAACCCTTGCATGTTTCATAATATACTTCTAATAGGTTCCTCCAACTGAAAAATTGAAGTACTTTTCTTTTAAGTTCGCCATCACAATCCTCCCTGGTGTACTCTTATCCTTAAAACTATTAGTCTCAGCTATCCATTATAGACTTTTCAAATTCAATGTTTATATGAATGTATATTTAGAGCCAATGCCATTGGTGTTCTTGCACGTTGTCCAACGGAACTATTTGCCAGGAAATTCCATCTTTTGAATGACAATTTTTATTTTTCTGCTTTAGATTATACAATTCAAACATTTATCTCAAGTTACATTCAATACTCACATTGCTCTTTAAATCTTTGAGATAAACAAATAAGACAATTTTAGTTGCAACAATTATATTTGTTTCTTCTTTTGCCATGGATTACTAGAATTTATATTTGAAGTTATATTTTATATTGAAAGGGTTAAATTTCTTTCAAGTCATTCCATTCAACATCACTTCAGGTAATTCTGCATTTAACACTATAACTATATCTTTGTTTTATATTATTAGATCAAAATACTCGCTTCAGGTTTCATTCAGCTTTCAAAAAGCTTCTTTCATCCAAGTCGTTCACCTTAACAATATTTAAGGTAAATCTATATTTATGATTACTGTATATCCTTCTTTCCTCTATTGTAAATTATTAGATAGAAATACTCTTCTCAATCTAAATGTAAATCTGAAAACGCTTTGTTTCGTTCAACTTGCAGAACTGAAGAATATTTCAGGTAACTCAGCATTTTACATAAAAAATTTCTTTTCTTTGCTGTAGCGTGCTATATATAAACTTTCACTTCAAGCTAAATTTAACTTCGGAAATTATTTTCTTTGCACAAATCACTATGCAACCGAGTGGTATTTCAAGTCATTCTACATTGAACAGTATAGGTGCATTTTCATTGTTGTAGATTATTAATTGGAAATATTTACTTCGCGCTAGCCTCCACATATGTTTCTTTCATTCAGATTGTCCAACTAAACAATTTGGGAAATAAAATTCAACGCGAAAACTACGATCATTTTCTTTCTATTGCATGCTTATTAAACCGAAGTATTGATATCGATATGGATCTCATATTTAAACTTTGGCTCGGTTCGAATTATTCAAGTCGATAGTCTGGTTATGGTCTAGTGTTTTTAATAGTTGGCAAATCTGGCTAATTCATTGAAATATTTTCTATTTGTGTCTTATGTAAAGCCAATGAAGTAAGACTGTTCGTTTGGTATCCTTCTGTTACATTTTGAACGTCTCATCGTGCCTTCCATAGAGTATTAATCTCTGAAGCTAAGATTAGGCAACTAGAAAGAGCATTTTGAACCCGTTCCGAACGGTAATTCTGGAAGAGTCGGCCTTAATTTGGGGGAATTTGAAATAATAGGAAGAGTTTGCGATGATACTCATGCAACTCTGACATTTTAACTTTGCGTATCGAGTTCGGTAAAGCAGAACTGCCATTATAACGGCCTGTCTGGCCATCGGTAAGTATAAAATTCAAAATGAGTTGACCTATTTATATTATATTGACGTAGAGTGGTAAACTAATTGAGAACAGCATTATTGACCCCGTTTATTGCTTTTCTGTGTCAGGAATATATTTGATAATATGAGTTTTTGGAGTTTGATGATCGACGCAAATATTTCTGACACAAGAAAAGGATAACTTGGGTCAATAGTGCTGTTCTCAATCAAAGTCCTATTCTACTTCAGTATAATGTAAAAGGCAAAAACAGATTTGAATTTAATATTTTTCGGTGACTTAGTACGCCGGCTTGAAGAAAGCTCTATTATTAAATTGGTATTGCGGAACTTAATCTGCAAAACCTAATTTTAAGTTTGTCTATTGGAATAAGTTTCATACTAAACCAGTTTCGTACGATACTTAAAAAGGTTTAGAATTCGTTTCAAAATTCGGAACCTTTTTAAGTTCGGTAAGGCACCTTCTTTATTTTCAGGGTAGTTGTTTTTAAAATTGAAGAGTCAACTAGCTCCATCCTAGTTGACTTTTCAATTTTAAAGATAACTAGTTGACTCTTAAATTTTAACAGCACCTGGATTTTAGAGTCAACTCCGAGAAATATATATATATAAGTAGCACATGAAAAACTTCAATGATCTGTTGACATGCAAGTTACTACAGCTTTTATAGAGTACTTTCTATTTTCTCCCTCATGAAGGTATTATAGTGCTAAACGTCAGTATCGGCTAACTTTTCATAGGATGGATATTAGAACCTAATATTTTTGGGATTGGCGGCTTCAGGCATCGATGTGATGGGTGAGCAAATAAGATGAAAAAATAAACATTTTATCGAGTGTGTGTGGGTGGCGGATGATATAAGACACTAGCCCGACACATCGACACTCACACCCAAAAGTCGAAAAAGTAACTAAACCAATGTTCGACTTTTTCAGCAGAAAAAATCATTCTATTACGAAACCGTTTTCTCGTCCGATGGAAAATATCGATTAAAAAAAGCATCCGCTCTCTATACAGTAAGATATACTAATGAATCAGTTAGGATTCAAGATTTTCGTACTATCTCTGGAATGTTTCTTTTATTCCACAATAACGGACTGAAACGGTTTCAAGTTCGAGCATTTTAGACTAATTAGAACATAGAAACATCTACAAAACAATACCACAATCAAAGAATCTTAAATGGTTTCACATGACATCACTTTCTATCAAAACGAGTGATACAGGTCAAGGCGATCAAATACAGTGAAACAATAGAACAATACGCCTCCAACAATGATCAACACCAACATACACATCGAATCAAATTTGCGCAACCCGAATGTTGGAACAAGCTCATGGCGAACAATCGCCTCGTGCATTAATCAATCGAAATCTGATATATAGTCAGTGACCAAACGATGTTAAGGCAAGCAATAAAAAATGTTCTTTTCCCTTGGACAACAAGACTCACAGCAAATAAGATGAGCGATTCGCCACCCAGGTCGACTGATCCGATAGGAACCTGGAAATATCCTACAATCTGATACAATTCTAATGGATTCCGGGTCGAGGAATTGATGTCGGATCCTCAGTGTCGGAATCCTATGAATTTCCTATGACATACAACGGTTTTTCCTTGGAACTCATAGGAATCCGACACTGAGGATCCGACATCGATTCCTCGACCCGGAATCCAACGATAATTCTGTAAGATCTGGCAGGATCCGATAAAATCCTATTGGATTCCAGTTGGATCGGATGTGTTCCGATAGGTGCCTACTGTCCGATTGCTCGACCTGAGCAGTTACTGTTCACATGACATGATACTTGTGACTAAGTATATATGAACTGGAACTGATCAATAGTTTCAGCTTATGTTAATTGAACGTATCAACATCTCCAGCTCATCAGAACTTAAACTGGTAGCTCACTTCATGAATTACTTTCTCATGAATTGTAATAGTCCTAGCTAGAATAAAAACCATGCAACCAAATCTGTAATAGCTCATCGCACTAACTGAGAATATTGTTTTATTCGTTTCCTTGAAAATAAGAAATTTTTTACTCACTTGTCGTTGTGGTTGTTGTTGTTGTGGTTGCTGTTGTTGTGGTTGCTGATGTTGTGGTTGTTGTTGTTGTTGTGGTTGTTGTTGTTGCGGTTGTTGTTGTTGCGGTTGTTGTTGTTGTGGTTGTTACTGATGTCGTTGTCGTGGATGTTGTCGTTGATGCGGTTGTTGTCGTTGATGCGGTTGTTGTCGTTGCTGTAGTTGCTGTTGTTGTTGTTGCTGTCGCCGCTAAAAATATCGGTGGTTAGAAAACGCTATTGGGTTTTTTTTAATAGCTTTATTCGCTCTATGACGTTTTTTGGAATACTGAAATGGATTTTTATTTTCATTATTTGCCAGAGCGTTATTTTTTCTACTGAACTGTTTAGTTTTCAATAGTCTGTTTTTACATTCTGGAGAAAATTAAGCTATAACTTTAGAAATAGTAAAGCAATCAGAATTTTGTAACTTTATACCAATTGATATAGAAATCATTTTTTCTATCACTTGTTTCACGCATCGGAAAAATCTGACATGCACCATCATCCTGCATCAGAGTTTAGATCATCTCATATTGGTGACACGCTATCTGCGGTGAGGAATGCACCTCTAAATTTCAGCATTTTTCATGGTGCTGCTGAATTCAGCAAAATCTGAGACAATTAATAAATATTCTGTCAAAAGCAAAATATAATAACAACTCTGGTAAAACATGCAGAGAGTGTAGGTGTGAATGCTTGACGAAAGTAGACTGACGCGTTGAGCCCTCCTCCTATCCACACCCACACCAGCAAACAGGTAGGGGCGAAAACGTAGACGTTCATTGAAAGATGAAGAGAATGATGATTTGCATTTACACTACAGTTATAAATAAATATTAATTTCTTTTCTTTGAATAAAAATTGATATTCGTAATGGAGAGTGCATGTCAGGAATTGGCAGAATAAAAGCTAACACTAGAGTAAAAAATAGTAAACAGAAGAGCAAACTTGATTGCTTAAATTCATCGAAACGTTTGGTATGCATCATTCTAGGCTGCAAGATTAGCGTATCACTTCTCATTCTCGCACAAGTGAACAAATGTGAATACACTTACGAATATCCTATAGTCTTCATTCCAAACACCCGGTCTTTTTGCTTACGCCCAAAGATTGTAAATAAATTGCTTTAGCAGAGATCGTAAAGAAAATGAGACGAAATGGCACATTCCCTGTTGTGCCCAGCGGCAAAAAGTACATGTCTCTATCATGTTCGAATCAAAAATTATCCAAAAAGCAACCGTTGGCCTTATATTTTCGAACGGATAGTAGCATGTCGACTTCTTCTCATGATACATAGACAGACAGTGATTAACGTAATAAAACTAATTCTACAGAATTTACGCTCAATAATAAAATATTTCTTGCCAATTGACAATTTATCCGTGAATCAAGTTTTCGCCTGTAGATTGACGTGCATTAAAAATCTCACTTAGAAATATATGCTTCCTTCAAAATTCGACAACAGTCAAATTTGAGTGTGGATGTGGGTGCGAGTAAAGATGAAGAACACCACCCACACCCACACCAAAAAATATATGTATGCAGACTTACTTGTTGCTGCTGTAGACGAGTATCCAAAATACAACACAAGCGTAGCAACAAGTGCTCCAAGTAGAATAATGCCGATCATGCTGAAGTATGTGCATAGTGGCAAACATGGCCAACCAACGTTCGGACAACATCTTAAATGAGATTAACCGATACAATCATCGACATAGCATATACTCACTTTCTTTTCTGCAGTTGTCGATGTTTTGGCAAAATCTGACGTAGTGGTGAAGCCCCAGTGATGGCGGGGGATGGGGGGTTGCCCCTTATTAATTCAATAGCCCCTTCCGCTCCTGCCCTCCCTCCCCGAGCTAACGGATTATTCTCATAGTCAACGACCTTTGTCATCGCCTCCTCACCACGCTCCAGTGGAAACTTTTTCTATAAACAAAGAGAAAAGAAACGTGCGCACGACATCGTTATGGTCACTCACCTGTGGCAGGTGGCGACGGCTTGAAACTTTCTTGAGACTGATGTGAGCAGGCGACACCGTTGATTTATTGGTCGGGCGTTGAACCAACGATAATTTCGGCTCTTTGGTCGCCAACTAAAATGAAGCTATAAATTCTAACGAAACTATGAAAAGAAGGGGAGGGTATTTGGATAGGGTATGATTTCGCCTTGGTTTTGCAGTAAAACCTCCAATATCATATATTACTCGAAAGCACACATGGAGATAAACATTGTTTATCACGGAACTTGGTGTGCAGAGTGCAACTATAAAAATGTACAATGGACTTAACTTTGGAGATTTTGACCGTATTAGTTTTTCCTATGTGTGACAGTGTGATGCCCAATGTTCTTAGAAAACAGAAGCTAAATTAGATAATTTTTATCTCACTTAAAAGAGTACACCTTGTTCTAATGCCAGTAGAAATGCCAGTTTATTTTATACAAGCGTTCTGAAGTTATACTCTGACTAAGAAGTCAAATACGAGACCGAATTAATTACATTTATGTACTATTGTTCTACTGTTTCGAGAACAGGAACAGAAAACATCACCAATTTTTTACCGAAAGCAACCTTTTATATGAACAATGAAACCTACTCATAAACTTTGGTATGTCATGCGGGAAAGAGATCTCACCAAAGCACATATTGTTATCGAATTAGAAATTTCGGCTTAACATCAGCCATCTTACGAATCTTCGTCGGCTAGTTCTACTCAAAGTAAAGGTTCACTATCCGATTCATGTTCAGCGTAATAGCCTGAAGCGATAAGTAGTCTTTATCTCAATTTTAGAGTGCATTTTGGGATCATACGAGTTATTCGCCTGGAGAGCTACGATGATCTTGAAATGGTCAATAGGCAGTCTTGTGAAACTTGACGAGGACTAAAAAATGCACTATTGTACCTTCATTTTGTTTCCCATTACTGCCTCTTGCTCATTTCTTTGACTCTGGTCTGCAACTTTAGCATTTCTCAAATAACGCATGTGATACTCAGACCACTCACTAAATTAGAGAGGCTAACATGATTAAGAAAACTTCCTAGCCGACAGACAGCTACAAGCATCACTTCCATTGATAAAAGTAGACGGTTCATACGAAGCAAGAGACTCCACCGATTGACAGACTATACATTGGGCATGACGACAAATAGTTTTAGAGTAGTCCCTATTTTTTTAAAACTCACTTGTCTGCTACGCAATTGCTTAAAATGACCGAGTACTACAACATGCAGCTGCTGTTCACTGATTGAATTGGTTGGATGAATCATATCCGATTATATGCGTTCTATTACCGTCTTCCAACAGGGAAGGAATAAAAATATCAATTTTACAGTATTTAATAAATATCCCCTTAATGTACTCACATTCTAAACTGTGTATTATTTACTTTCCCACTACTGATCAGGCCGGCTAACAGAGTGCTGGAAGATGATGGCAATAGCAATGTATGATGATGGTTCTTCTTATCTGTTTCACTCTGTCTAAATGTATCGTTTGTGCACCGTACTATCCTTTCTGAAATAGAAGCAATTAAATCAATGGCGATAAAAGTAAAAAAAATTGAACTTTTATACAGACAGAGCGCCGTTATAAGGATTCTATGGTAAGCCAGCCTACATTCGATAAAATTGTATTGGATTTTTGGTTAGATCAAATTAACTTCCCTACATGATTAACGTTATTCTGTTTGTCTACTTCAACAACTATACATTTCTCTTTTTCTCAATAACAGAATATTAAACAACGACTGAATTAATTTCCACCCGTCAAAAACGCAATGTAGTTCATGACAAAGAAAGTCTATTGGCAATCGAAACAGCAGCTCACCCCCCGATTTCCATACTGCGCGATTGGCGTTATACGGATTCTGGGATAAGTCAAGGATCCTTCAGAAAAAATGCATTTGATTTTCGACGAGGTGAAATTGACTTCCCTGCATGATTAACCTTATTTTATTTCTCTATTTCAACAACCAGACATTTCTCTATCTTTCTTAACATCAGAATATTAAACAACGACTGAATTACTTTCCACCCCGGGTGTGGCTGTAGGTTCGGCTATGGGTGTGCTCTTTTGCATGACTAATTACAGCAGATTCATAGTCCGGACTTACCAACACCCATATCCACACCTTCTCTTCGGGAGCTATTTTACCAAACCATTTTGAATGCGAAACCGAAAAGGGTGTATGACGAAACTTATTGTAAATCACAAATTCAAAATAGTTCACAACGAAACCCTTTCAAACTTCGAAACTCTTAAAAGTATATTACAAAATCTTACATTCTACAGAACCTTGTACAGATTTCATATAAATCCATGGAAACCTAAATAGTCTAGTACAGCTCCACGAAATCTGGAAGGTTTCGTTCGGCAACTTTTTTTCAGTGCACACCCATACACCCAGATATGTTTTGTATGCTTTGTTCTTGTATGAATAAATGAAAAAACGGAAAATAGCGAATAACGATGGTCGAAAACGAAAAATGATTTTTCAAGGGCCATCTTTGGAAGTTCCTTATAACTTTTCAAAGGTTACTAAAAGATAGTAAGTATAATTTTTCGATAGCTACTTACTATTAGTAACTCTAACTATCTATCATTGTTTCAGAACTGATACTTACAGGTTTTTCAACGCTGTCTGGAAATGGTATTTAAAGCATTTATGAGAAACAATTTAATACGAATGTTGAAGTGTATGGACAGATTTGGATAGTATTTTTGGCATAATGTCAATCAGTTCTTGAGAGAGAGAGAGAGAGAGAGAGAGAGCTGTTCAATCAGATCAGCTCTTTTCAAAGGAGCTGTTCAAAAAGTACAGTTCAGGAACGAGAGCTGTTCAAATCAATCAGCTCCTACCGAAATGAACGTTCGAGCAGTTTTTTCGCTCAGTTCAGCTGAACTTTTGAGCTTTAGCTGATGCACCCCTAATTGTCAGTACTCATTGAATCATCTCTTTGAGTGATACAGTATACAATAGATCAAAGAGGGGAAATTTACCGCTAGTGCCCTGTGGAATTGAATGATTGAGGGTACCATAAGAACATCTATTATGATTCAATTGTTCTTTAGGAGTATTCAGGAGGACTCCAGTAATTTTCTCAGCTGAACGTTTTTGTTTTGTTTCATGGGCTATGAATGTGTTCTAAAATATCTTGTAGTAATTATTGAACTATTGATTCACTATCTGTCCACAGTATAGTTAGACCTTTCTTAAAATATCGGCACAATGTTGTCAAATGACAATATCCGACCGTAAAAGGTTAAGGAAAATTCTTTCAGATTTGTTCCTGAATAAACAACAACATGACATAATAGAAAGAAACTTACTATCTACTTTAGATGAGCACACAATCCTCTACTCATTGAGGTATAGAATTTTCTTTGAAAGTGCGAAAAAAATATTTCGATAAAAAACAATGGAGGGGAGTACAGAGATTTCAATAGTGAAACTAATGCTGTACTACTCTCCATGATTTTTTTATCGAAATATTTTTTTCTCACTTTCAAAGAATCTCTATACCTCAATGAGTAAAGGATTGTGTGCTCATCTAAAGTAGATAGAAACTGTCTGTCTATTATGTAAAATTGTCGTTTATTTGTGAACAATTTTAAAATAATTTAGCTTACAACATACCGCTTTTTTCCTCATTTTCAGATAAGGCTCTGCTCAGCGATATACATGGTCCCATCCAAATTTTTGCAGGATTTTGTAGTACTATGTGTGCAGTTTGAAACCATAAAGGCAGAACTTCTACAGGCCAGATTTTGCTCTAGATAGCTCTCCCCAAAAATAGTCATTTTGATGAATATCGCATTTTTGACGAGAGTCACTTTCGTCTTAGAAGTTAGCTGCGCAGCTGAAATTTCTATCAGAGTAAGTACTTATCACGATCTCATTGCAGCCTAAATTTCAGTTCTCTTATATGATTTATTCGAGTCTATAGGTACACGAACTAAATCGCAAAAAGTGAGAAATTTTTCATGAATTTTGTTGTTGCAGTCAACTCTTTTACGACTCAAGCATTTGAGTTCGTTTCTTTTGGGAAATATACGCCCACTAGAGGTAGACTGGCACCAAATATTTCAACTTAAATGAAAGAACCGTTGAAGAGACATTGATACCAGAAAAAGTTGCACAAAATGTCATTTTTTTAGGAGGATGCTCTCAGGAAAAATTGAATATCTCGGGAATGGAACAATCTTTTTTGAAACGGCTTGCACAGAAACTCATCAAACTCTTGCCCCTACAAACGTATACAGAAACAAGTCGAATCGGTTTCCATCGACTGAGTAGGGCCAGTCGTGGCTTACGTGGAATGGCTCATATGTATAGTATAAATACCAGAGATGCGATCGGTTAAGGATTTTTTTAAACCAAACCGAACCGAGCTGAACTGATTTTTATTTTTAAAAATTTTAACCGAGCCGAATCGAACCGATCCCAACCGAAAAATTTGTACAATTTTCAAATTTCTTTAAGGAACTTATTATGTTATTAGGAAGTTTGCCTTAAAAACTGATAATTGCTGTACTCTATAGATAAATTCATTTATTCAGCTTTAGTAAAAATAAATGGGAAAACCTCGGATTTAAATCCGAGTGTTATGTTAACTTCAAAAAAAAAAGGTATATTCACTTTGTTTTCTTTATCACTAAATTGCAAGGAGAAAATACAGGCGTGCTAAGTTAGCATGGACCACACTGTATGCGACCCTATCCGGTGACCACTGACTCTACTCTCAGAATGATATAATGTCTTTAGAAATCGCAGAAATTGAGTTCAGATTCGTGTTTAGCTTGGAAAACTGGGTAAGAAGAGTTATTTTTGAATGGATTTGCGTTTGTATCTAGCAGGATTACGATCGTACGCAACTTCATGAATCTATAAGAGATATGTGATAGATACAGGCATCAGTATTTTCCTAATAAATCACTAATATTAATAGCTATCGAGTTCGAGTTTTTACCTTTCGATAGTCCTTTTGGCTAGCTACAAAACCAGGCATTTGGAAAAACCCCAAAACTACTGGTCATCTGGGACATATCTAGGCAATTCGGTTTCCGGTTGCAGTTTTTGTGCATTTTGAGAACTTTTTCAGGTGATGTTTTGTTAGAAAGCTACGATTAATATACACTTATGTTTAGAGCGCCATCTGTTTGTACTTTTGTTTTGTTTAATCATTGCTCTCTTTTAAACAGCGCAAAACGGAAAAATGTGATAAAACGATTAAATAAACTGCAAACCGAATCGAAAAAAGATTTAACCTAGCCGAACCGAGCCGATTTAGTTTTCAAAAATTTTTAACCGCACCGAAATCGGTTCGATCGGTTTGGTTTGGTTTGGTTAGAAATCGACTTTAGTCGCATCTCTGATAAATACATGTTACGAATGTGTCATTGAATAACATAAATTATTATATTTCAAAGGAATGTCTTGGTCTTTGTTTCTCTTATTTACAACCAAAAGCTAAAATAGAACTGATACCATCTGTCATGTTTGCTGTATTTAGCTTATGATATCATTTTCAATCTACTAATTTCAAGATCAAAGTCAATCACATGATGGATAAGGGTTAATTGCTATTGTTCTGTTCCTAAGAAGTGTACGTATCAATAGACAAAGAAGAATTGAATTCACGGATAGACAGAATCATTCGTTCAATATTACTGAAGAGTTATATGGATTATTAGATCTTTCTATTTCTATCCGATACATATTTGATAAATACAATTCAACCTTGGAAATCATTTTACAATATAAAATTTAAAGCAAATATGTATATGTATACACAAATGTTTACTCTGATTTAAGCGAATATACAATTTCTCATTTTTGAATACATTCATGCCAATTCTTTTTATCATAGTTAGTTTTAATATTTTTGTTTTATTTTCTGCTGGGATCGCTTTATCTATATATGAGATTTTAATATCTCTCGTTCTCATTGATTTTGAATCTTATATAGATTAATGAAGCAATAAATACAGTATAAAAATACTGTTGTTATCTTGTTGAGTGAGGAAATTTTCAAGAACTTATGACGTCATTGAGAAAGAAAAAATGAGTAATATAACATGGAATCATATTTATTTATTCAATTTTCAGTGATATATGATGCTGTGAATTTATAATAATAATAAGTTTAAATAAAATAAATTCAAGCTACGTTGATTATTTTTCTTTTTATATTAAAATATGTTTATTCTGTATTAAGAAAGAAATCAATCTTTTAATGAAAGAATTTTGTTTTATAAAAAAAAGAAAATGAGACATTTTATCATTCGAAAAATAATACCAATCTTGATTGTGATACTTGGTCTTGTATTACAGACATGTCAAAACAACTCACAGTTGAAACAAGAAATAAAGTACTTCAAAAATCGTTTTAAATTAGTTCAAATGGTTATTGTTTCTTCAAAAATTTTCAAGCCATATATGCATAGTATCTTTATTTTTAAATGATTTATTATTTGATCAGCATGTCAATTTTTTTCTATCATCTACTTTAATAAAAATATACATATGCATCCTTGAAGATGAAGTAGTCTACTGAAAGCTAGCTGTTCCAGAAAGAAATATGAAAAAAACAACACTACATATTATTTTTTGAATAATCAACTTTGGACTTTTCAATGTTTATTTTAAGCTCGAGTTTCTCATTATTGTTCTAATGCTGGAGTTTGATCTATTTCTGTCAATAAAGAACATTTAGTGTATTGTCTATTAAGATATTTTATTGTTTTCTTATTTAATGTAAGGCTTGAACAAGTTATAAAAGCAGTGAAATTATGTAGAAGCTCAATGGATAATTTTTATTTCTTTTCTAATATAGAAGTTTCAGAAAAAATAGTTAGCGTTGATAAATGAAATATAAGTGCTCAAATGATTTTATTTTTATTTTCTAGAGAATTATTATTTCAATGTACAATTGATATTTGGCCATAGCCTAAACAATAATAGTTGACATATCATAATCATAATGTAATAGATGATATTCTATTTTTTATTTCAAATCCTACTGCTTCTGAAATATGAATTTTTTTGCCAAGAGTAAAAATTCAAAGTCGATGGGTATTCATTTCATGTCTTCTACACGTTCACAGCAAAAACTTTGTTATAGAAAAAAAGGCAAGGGATCATATGCTATAGGTGTTTATCCTTTTATGAAACACTTGACAGTTCTAACTATTAAATAAACTCGTTGCTAATAGAAGCCATGTCCAAAAATATTTTCTCCATCATGATGTTTCCTGTAATTCTCAATTTTTATTGGCTTAAATCATTGCCAACTAAACAATAGCATTGTTCGTGGTGACGGATCGTGTTCGTGCTAGCTTCACATCAATTTGTTTTCTCTTGAATTCAAGCTGCCTCTCTACTGTTGATGCTCCATATTTGCTGCTTGCATCCTTTGACAATTTCATTTCATCTTCACATGCTGCTATATCCCACTACGCTTAACTTTAGAGGCTTTCTCATTCTTTCTTATCAGAAGAAAATATATTAAGTACTATCTCGATTCAGATGTCGAACAAGTTTTTCATGTTTGACAACAAAACAAATGGACTTGAATGAAGAGGGTGCGGGTGTGGGTTTGACTATTTGTTATTACAGTCACGCTCACACCCACTACACTCTAAAGAAAACAGGTTTATTACCGAACCTGTATCGAAGGGAAGAACCTTTGGAGTTCCGTACATGTTTACGGAATTTAAAAGAAATAATACCATTATCTGTTAAACGATTTTAGGTCCAGCAGATCAGTACGAAAATCCAAAGTTTCTTCTTTTGGATACAGGTTCAGTAATAAACCAGTTTTATTACAACCCAGGTCGTGCATTACGACGACTAGATATGACTGTAAACGGTCGTATACGCAGAATTTACGATCGTATACGCGGAATTTATGATCGTATACGGGCAGCATTTTAACGTTTCGGTATGCGCCGTATCACTGTAAAAAAAATCCGGTGAATAATAAACGGAAAAAACGTTTTTGATAGGGTATTTAACCAAAAAAATGGTTTATGAAACTGCAACGTATTATAAACCCTTTATTTCCTATATGACGAAGGTAATGAACGGTTTTTAAGTTTATGATTTAGAAAAATGGTTTATCAGATATTTCAAAAACGAAAAAAAGGGTATGTGTCACGTTGCACTTTCATAAATCCTTTTTTTACAGTGATTACGGTCGTATATCCCCATGTAAAAAATAAGCCTAAAAATCAACATTTACATGATTTTCATCGATTCGTAGTTCTAATAATCGATGAAAATCTAGTAATTGTGCTTTTTTGGATTCATTTTTAGATTACAATCGACTTTTTCTGGTGTTTGATCTGGAATCAATGTTTTTTCGTCGATAATCATCGTTTTTTTCACCAGAATTATATCAAATCGATTAATACGAAGTATAATCGCTTGTTTATGATTATTTATCAATCAGTTAGAACCAATTTTCAGGAATAGTTGATTTTCATCGGTAACTGATGACTTTTTCAAGATTAAAATGAAGTGATAGCGATTATAATCTAATAGAATCTGCTATGCTTTGGAATCGATCATAATTATGAGACTGATAATCTTCTGAAACTAGCAAGGGGGAAAAACTGATTTCTTGATTTCTAGTCAGCTCTAGTGATTTCCAGTGATTTCTAGTGATTTCAAGTGATTTCTAGGGATTTCTGATATGAGAAATCAACTTTCCCTTGCTATTTCTGATACTAGAAATTACTAGAAATTACTGGAAACCACTAGAAACCACTAGAAATCATTGGAAATCACTAGAAATCAAGAATGACAAACTAAGATTCGCGCAAGACGAACTTCAAGTGAAATTATGAATTTACGTCTTTCACACATCATCTACTACAGAATTTTACGGTGATCACGAATATATGTTTTTCAAGTTATTTCAAAGCTTCATTCAGTTCAAAAAAGCAAAAAAAAACTTCAGGTTTTCAAAAAACTTGTTTTTTTCATGTATTTTGTAAAATTGAACTTGTGGACTTTAGAATCTACTTAGATATTCGAAAAGGACATACTCTTGTTCAGCTTTAAAAACTGAATTAGAAAATATCTTTAAAATTTGTTTTTGACCTAAACAGTTGCCCGTGAAGGTCTCTAAAAGCACAATTTTCAAAGCCCAAAAATTATTTTGTTGAAACCTTTCAAAAACTTTCTCTGATGTGCTTGAATTGATTTCTTTGCATAGTTCGATTCGTCAGACGCTCCTCTTCAAAATTATACGAGTAGTTTTTCGAAATTGCTTTCCTTCGTGGAAACAATTGGGTTTCGCCTAAAAGTATACGAAAACCTAATAATCCGTTTTCAGGATTTTTGGAAGTTTCGCCAATAATACAATGGAGACAACATCTACTAGGTTAAAAACGGTGGGGAATTCGATGGAGACACTACGGAAATCTCCAGGTGATTTCTAGAGAGTTTTTGAAGGGTTCTCGTGGATTTTCACTCATCTACATGGGAGGAATGGCTCATGA